>OZ026627.1:38522103-38582396 GCA_964020975.1 Hermodice carunculata
GGATAGGCAAATGCAGTGAAAACGGATCCGGTGAGGTTTACCCTTTTCGTACGAACACGGACAGCTAAGCGCAACCATTATTGCAACGGATCAGATAGGAACCAGGGAAAAACCACCCTAATAGGTACACGTATATCGAATAAGCATTGAGGCAACGAGGTGCGAATCGGGCGGAGAATGCAAGCCACGCGACACGTGTGTAGGAACTAGCGGCATATTTTGGCAAACCTGCTTATAAACCGAAAAAGCCAATAGGTTTGTGTTCCAGCAGTGACCATCTATTGTATTTCCAAGAGACTGTCGAACATATCCTTTGTCAATTCGCTTTGAAAATCCTTTCAAACAGGCGACAGCCGTGTTCTCCATTGGCAAAACAGAAGCAACAGTGCCGCATCTTTGGTGTCGTTCTGAGCCAGTCAAAAAAAAATCTAATCTCTCTACACCCCATAACAAAATCCCTTCCTGTCTGTGTCTAATCTAAGCTTGCATCAATCAACAGTATCAAGCTCGATTCAAACTTATGCAAATTTAAGGCTTCAACAGCCAAATGAGTTTATGAACGGCGAGAAACCATCAAGCACGTTTTGCAACCATAAATCCCCGGAAACGCTTTTTTGTGATGGAGTCCTGGTGTTTGATAAAGCCAACCCACTTGAATTCAAGAAATGTATGGACTTAAAAAATGGCAAATACATAAATACATCATGTTTAACAAGTTCTTGCTGGACTTAGAGCACATGTATGAACTTGAACATGCACCAAAAAAACCCCGTAAAAGTTGCAAATTCACATTTAAACTCACCCTGAGAAAAGGATTCCTATCCCTGCACCTTCTCAGAGAAGAAAACCAAATATACCTGACAACCAAACCGCCCAAGCACAGATTGTTAACCTTGAATTTGAACGTATGCCGACCAAAATTCCCAAGCGCAGAATGACCGCCTTTGTTTTGGACTCGTAGCATCAACATGGATCAGCCCCCTTCTGTCTCACATGTGTAATGTATTGCCAGGGAAAGAACTACGATAAAATCTCTCAGTGAAGACTACTTAAAAAACCTAGAAAATTTGGAACTAACAGAGACTCCAAGTCTCCCGATTTATCGGGAGATCTTCAGATATTTACCATTTTTTAACAAAATCTCCCGAATTATTTATATTAAAACAAATTCAGACAAAATTAGTAAATCATAGGGACTGGTGTTTTAGTGGATACAAAATATTAAACATAAACAAAAAAGTAAACTGCTAGCCATTATAGAGGAGTGGCCTTGATTTGAAAGTTAGACCGTAGTTGCCTTTGGCTAGGATTAGAGGCTCGCAGTATTTAAGGTCATACATTATGTAGCACATTGTTTTGTGTTTGAAGTGAATGTAAGCTCACTGAACAAATACGCACAATATTTGCATGAATACAAAATGTGTGCAACAACAGTTTTTGTCATGTGTACGTACTGCTTCACCAGGGCAGCTAGGACTTCATATGCACGATACAACGGATCCTTAACTTGCTTAAAAATATGCTGCCTTCAAAACTTCAAACCAGACCAGTATATTACAGGAAAATGTCATACTACTGGGCTAGACAGAAATCATGAAACCGTGCGTCAAGCTCAGAGCCAATATCTTACATTTTGTTGGGTGACATGTGTTGGCTTCAATGAAAGCATTGTTACTGAAACATGATATTATTCCCGACGTTGCATCAATTATATAGTGTAAAAACCAACATCTTTCGCATTTTGTTAATATGTTTTATTTCGCGAGTATGTAAGGGACCTGAAGTTACAAGCTCACCAGCATTCCAGTAATTTGATAATAATACTTTATTCTCTGAATCTACCCCTTTACAAGGTGGGCTACCGCAGGCGGGATACAACATGCGGTGCGTCACCCATGTGAGTCATTTTAGAAACATATTATATGCACATTCACCTACATAAAACAACCTTACTAAAAGCATGTGACAATTAAAAAGAAAAGATTGCACTTTGAGACCACCGCCCCATTATAGCACAGTGAAAGGACGGGTCTTTGACGCATATGTTTACATTAGACACCTTTTACATGTATAGCTGTAATACGAATAACCCAGCATAGTATTAGGCTGGGTCTCTCACGGCGGGCTGGGCCGACCCCAGAGCTCCGAACCTTTGAGCCCTCGAGTTAACCCCCACCCCCCCCCCCGCCTTCTGAGGGACCCCGGTAGTACCTATCATTGATGAAGTATGCAAATCAGCAGATCTGGAATCTCGCCGGAAGTCATAAGCATGTTCGCCTAAAAATAGACATAGTTTTGTTAAAGAGGGTGCACTTGGGAATTTAAACCACGAGTCGTCAACACCTTTAGACCTTAAAATTTGTTCTGATTGGTTGTAGCATTTCATTTTGATGGAATTAAGACAGGGATAGAGGAACAAGAAATGGACCAGATCCTCAGCGCCCTCATTACACAAGTCGCATCTTATATCTGAACCATTCCCTCTCTTGAGGGCTTCCTTTAGCCCCAAGCAACCTAGACGGGCTTTAAACTTGAGTCTAGTGCCTTGAAAATTGTTTGAATGTGACACATATTTTTCACTAGAAGAGGATTTTTCCATTGTACGGTACCAGTACAGAGACGACATTTCATCAATATCCTGAAATGTCAACGCGTTGTCATAAACGACCAATCTTCTTCATGGAAATACATCAGAGCAGGCGTACCTCAAGGTTCAATTCTAGGACAACTACTCTTTCTCATTTACATAAACGATATTACGACCATTGTACAATCGAACATACGACTCTTTGCAGACGATACTTCTCTCTTTGTCACAACTGATCACTGTGATCAAGACATTGCAACTCTCACTTTAAATGGAGATCTCTCGGCAACTTCCATTTGGGCCAAACAAAGGTTCATAAACATGAATGAAACTAAAACATTTTGTATGTGCTGTACACGTTCTTGTGTCTCAAGCAAAAATCCTTTGTTCTTAAATGGTACCCGTGTAAAAGACACCGAGTGTCACAAGCGTCTTGGAATAACTCTATCTTCAGACTACTCTTGGACAAGGCATCTCGAAGACGTTTACATGAGAGCTATGAAAAGAGTCGACTGCCTACGTGGCATGAAATATATGTTCGACAGAAAGCAGTTAGAAACGCTTTATATAGTTTTTATAAGACCTATTCTTGAATATGGCGACATTCTCTGGGGCAACTGTTCCAGAACGTGCTCTGATAAGCTAGAAAGAGTTCAACTGGATGCTGCACGTGTTGTTACAGGTGCCACTGTAAACTGCAGCTCTCGTCTGCTGTACGAAGAAACTAAATGGGAAAAATTGCAAGAACGTAGAGAAAAAAACAAACTAATTCATTTTTACAAAATAATGCATGGATTAACACCCGAATACTTAAGCAACAGAATCCCTGAACCCGTAACAACTGGCTACGGCGCTCGCACTAGTGGCGAAATACCCCTACCTTTCTGCAACTCTGAACAGAGAAAGAAATCATTTTTTCCATCTACCATCAAAGCATGGCGAGACTTGGACAGCGATACCAAAAGCTCTAATTCATTAGGTTTATTCAAAAGCAGACTTAACAGAGACGTTGAACAAGTTCCTACTTGTTTTACGGTGGTAATCGGTTTTCACAAATTCACCATACGCGGTTGTGCCTCAACTACAGTCCTTTGAATGATTTTCTATTTGGATGTAATTTTATCAATAGTCCACAGTTTTCATGTGGCGCACCGGTCGAAAACACCTCTCACTTCTTGTTAGATTGCCCCCTTTACACTCAACTACGGTCGCAATACTTTGAACCCCTGCACTTAGGTAATAAGCTATCTACAGCCAATTTACTTCAAGGTGACCCACTGAAAAGTGTCCATTGGAATCACACAGTATTTAGTGCTGTACAGATGTACATCACCAAGACCAAACGCTTCAAGATAATATAAGGATACCTCGCCTTTATTTCTCTCTCTCTCTCTCTTTTTTCATTCTTTACTTGCCATTTATATGTCTTAGATTGCGAATATACTTTCGAGCATTTCAGTGGTTGGTTTCGCAAATGTACATTGTGTAACTATAGAGAAGGATTCACATAAGCTTTATTAAGGTTGTTTCCTAATCCATTTTCAAGGGAAATACATTATGTTTAAACCATCCTGAAAAAACAAAAGAGCGTAGCTTTGTAAATTTAGTTTCATGAAAGGTTCTAGCCATATATGCCTCTCACATTTAAAGGCACTGTCTAGAACAAAATTCTTGAAGACAGTGCTTATTTCTGAAAACATAAGGCCAAACTGACCGTGAACCCTCAGAGTACTTGCCCAGAAGGACCAAGAATATCTGCTTACATAAATGTGTATCTGGTACGTTGTGCACTGAAACCTAACCTTAACGACACTCAGATATCCGACATATTCATTATAATGACACAAGTTTTGAATGGCAAAGGTTTATTTTCTTTGTTGTTAGATTCATTTATCTGACATTCTCAATTATCTGACACATTTCTAAGGGAACAGATGGTGTCATTATAACGAGTTTTTACTGTACTTCATTCTGTGAAAAAAAATTGATCCGGAAGCGGTCCAGAATAAGCTCAATTGGGAGCCAACCAAGCTCGCCTAAAACTGCCGTCACAGCCAGCGTACTTTTAACTTTCAATGACTGCTCTTGCTACTGAATTTTTAATTGATTTGAGAATTGATAAACTCTCTTTAGAGTTGTTTATCCAAACTGAACATCCGAGACATATCGATGGCAAAATAATATTTGTCCAAATACTGTCGCCAAATTTGAGAAGAAAGAATGCTACACATGTAGCCTCTTACCCGTTCCGCTTTGGAAGTCAAATGTGTCTTTATATGAGGTGAATCAGAATAGATTGTGAGAAAAATGATACCCAAATATTTATAAGCAGTACATTCCTTAATATATGTATTTCCTAATTTGCATTTCTTTTCATAGTTTACCTGCTTACCTATTACCATCACTTTAGATATCTCGTTATTAAAGGACATGTTCCACCTTGAAACAAATGCATCAGCTACATTTAGCATTTTTGTAGGCTTTCTTTGCATTCACCTGAGAGACAGACATCATCTGCATATAAAAGACAAGTGTATAACATGTCTGCTAAATCGGACATTACCAGTGAGAAAAGCGTGGGTGATAAAATACATCCCTGTTTCACCCATTCTGATACCTTAAACATATTGCTTTGGAATGGCCTAACGATTATTTTATTTACAACCTTATTGTAGAGATTTTGCTGAGGCGATATGCCTTGCCCTGGAAACCCTGTTCCCAGAGATGGCGAAACATTCGATCTCTGTTCACAGTGTCGAATGCTTTCGATATGTCTAAGTAAAATGTTTTTTTGTTTTTGTAACTTTCCCGAACAGCAAAGTCTCTTTAAAGTGAAAAATTGGTCTTCAAGTTGGTGACCTTGGCGGTGACCTTGGCGGTGCCCCATGCAGTTCGCCCAAAATAGCATGTTCTTCCAAGTGATATGTAAATTGTGTTTCGATTATGGACATCAAAAGTTTGTAAACATTGGACGTTATTCTAATCCCTCTGTAATTACCCAAACATTCTCTGCTACCTTTCTTATGTAGTGGCTTTAAAAACCTTTGGTACCACAGTTCCGGGAAACTTTCCAATAATTTACAGTAGTAAAACAATTCCACCAGTAACTTCGTAAATATCCCCACCATGTTTCAGAAATTCATTCGGATTACTGTCAATTCCACATGCTTTGCCTTGTTTTAAACGTTTCTATCCATTCTCTACCATTTCAAAATTAATCGTAACATCATTGAGACTCGTAGAATCTCTTATACGTAAATGCATATCCTTAACTCTTTGGTTTAACCCTTTGATTGACCCCCGAGACCTCGCCAAGCACACGGCATATTTCCTTAGGGTCCTCAATAAACCGTGTATTATCACGAGGATCCAAAATCCCCATCGATGTTTTCATTATTTCTGTTCAAACGTTTCAACATGCGCCAATACGCTCTTGTCTTTTTAGTCTCTTTTTTGGAATTCCGCATTATCACCTGTAATTTACTATTAATTCTTTTAGCTTTTATTTTTTTTCTCCATTATGTGCTTCCTCCTTCGATATTCATCCCATAGATTTTGTACTAGTTCAGGATTACACTGACCCTGTGGGACAAATACCTGTAGAATTTATTTGCTGCTTTCCTATTTTTAATAAGTAACCAATTTCAGAATCCCAAGGGCGACTGGCATGGCCCTTGATCGTTTTTGTACCCACCTTTTTTACACCTGTATCCGTGACAATGCCCGACTAGGAGGCCCAAGCGTCATTGACTGATTTGAAGTTTTCACAATTCCATGAACTCAGACGCTTATTCATTTCAGCTTTAGAGGCACTCCAATCCTTTACGCTGTTCAAATTCCACATTGTTATGGGCTGAACTGCCGACATTAAGCCGCTGGTTTAATCATGTGGTTTATTACCATAAAGGTCATGCCCGTGATCACGCAGACACTTGTATTCTGCCACCCATTTTGTTTCGAGGAACTGTAACCGTACTAAAGGCTAAACATTTTACATCTCCAAAGGTACCTAAACTTTGGGTAAACTGACCTGGAAACTGCACAGCAATATTAATCATGTAATTAGTGACAAACATTCTGGTGGTCACTTTCAGTGAAACCTGATACAAAAAACCCTCCCAAGTTCAATCCTACAAGTTTCTTGTTGCTCAAATAATGAAACAATTGCCTTGTGGAGCCTCCTTGGGCTAACACTACATCGATGGATCTTCATGCAATTAAGTTGGATTGTGGTCGAGGTAAAAATCTCGGGGTGTTATGATACTAGTGACGCCATCTACAATTGTATGGGGATTATGTGTTAAAATGTCTTGACAGATACAAAATTCCATATCTCCAAAAATAATTGAATTTGACAAGCCAAATTTATAATATATATATATATATAGATCATGTCCAATCCATATATATATTGTAAGATCAGTGACCTTGTCATCTCTTGTAAGGTCACCAGACTCGTTAAATTGGAAGACGGAATTTTTTAATGGTAAGGTGTAGTTTGGACGTCAGTGACAAAAACAATTGAGCCTCTAGATAAAAATTGCAGCATTTTCATGGTGCAAACCAGTATCCTCAGTGGACCGCACCATGAAATCCCTTATCTAGGATAAAATATGAAATTCCTCATCTGGAAATTTTGCTCCTTATAAACAAACTCCCTCACAGGAGTTGGACTGGACTTCGAGAGATTCACAATGAGACGTAATTTCACACACAGATTAAACAAAAGCTGCACATTCAGGAGAAGTAGGCCATGGTCCTGACACAGCAAGAGCCAACTGCCCAGATAGATCTGCAACCAGATCCTTTTTCGGTGCACAAAAGCTCCTTACTTGCTCATGACCCGAGAGAAGATAAGCAGTGCTGGTATCAGGCTCAAAGGGAGAGCAAGGAACTGAAACACTCTTCCATTGACCATAAAACCCAGAAATTTTTAAGAGTGGGGCTGCGGTAATGTGAAAATAAGCGTCTTTCAGGTCTTTTGAGGTTGCCCAATCGCATCGCCGCCATAATGGTGGCTGGAGTCTCCATCTTAAAGTGCTTCACTACAAAATACATGTAGGCCTATATTGAAATGCAACAGGTCAGTCAAGGGTCTGTGCGCGCTGTCCCTTTTTGGCATGTGGGGGGGGGGGGGGGCATGTAAGGGAGATGACTGTGAAAGCCTGAGGACCAAACATCTAATTCGATTGCCTCTTTGTCCACACGTTTTTACAGGTCCTCTTCCAAGAGCATCCACTCTGCCTCTGCCTGAAGCAGAAACTAGAAGGGAACTCTTGAAAGTGGAGGATTGCCCTCAGCGAACTCCAGCAAGTAGCTGTGACCGACAAGGTTCCTGACAAAAACCTCATCTGTTATGCCATCCTATTGGTAGGCAAACGACACTAGCGACTCACCTCCCCACCCTAGCCAAGAAGGTGGAGAGGGATCGCAGACTGGTGGGCCCACAGAGGTGTCATACATACAGTGCATGTCCTTAGGGAAGTGGCACCGGCTTCAGGTTGCCCTTAGCACCAGAAGAGACTGGCCTCGAAAGCTGGCCACCCTTCTTAGTTCGCTTCAGCCTCCGTGGCTGCAGCTTCTGCTGTTGCCTGGGGCCATGCCCAGCCACGGCAGACTGATGGGAGGAAGCCAACCCCCAGGATGACCTCACACCCCACAGCAACGCCTCATCTAGAGACTTTTTCGGCTTCCCTTTGGCCATCTTATCCACCCTCTGAATACCGAGCAGCCCCAGACCAACAGGGTCCAAGGGCAGCTGGAAAGGAACTTTGCTTTGGCCAGCATTATTTTATTCCTTGGTTTATGAAATTGCCGACCCTAAAATCCTAGATTGTAAAATCATACTTTCTTTTTATTTCCATCGATCATACTGATTCCCATAACGATGGTGGAAACAAAAATCACAACAACAACAAAAAACCACAAAACAAAATATTGATTTCTGCATTGTTGTCACCATCAGAGGGAAAGATACACTAAAATATAAAAAGGACGCCAAAGAACGATCATTTCATAGCATGGTTTACAATATTTTGCTCAAAGGCAATCACCGCTTTGGTGGCTTTAGGTGCTTTCCTTTTTGACCTCGACATGCTTGACCTGCACATCTTCTCTTCCTCTCCACCCACGGCTACCAGTGTGTGAAGGGCACGTGGACCAAAACTTGAAACAAAAAGTTTACTATGTACATAAGACAATGATGTCATTCATGATATCATGACTAAGTTTATTGGCGATGAGAAATGCAGGATCTTGGCGATCCAAGGGTTCAGTATTGTTGACCCAGAAGTACCCACAAATGGCAAAGTGACACCTGTGACTCTGAATTGGACACCAGGAATCCAGAGAATGCATTGGATCTTCTCATGACTATGGGGCATAATTTTATCTGCATTTCTCATCACCAATACACTTACCCACAATGTCACCATTTTTTCATTGCCTTCTGTACACAACTTTTTTGATTGATTGATTGATTGATTGATTGACTGATTGATTGTGTTTGGCAATATAAATACAATGTAAGAAGCTAAATTATTCCTGATGGCTGTTTTAAAAATTGGATAACTGTTACAAGTTTACAAACTTTTTGGTAAAGAATTAAATTCCTGTATTGCAGTGAAGTGAAAAGTGCTCTTTGCAGGGCCAGTTACTTTGGGAATCTAGAAATTTGTTGAACTATTTTAGGTATTATACCTATGTTGATGTTGAACTTCATTAAAGTATTCAGACAAATATTCTGAGGCTGTGCTTTTGATGTTTCGCCCCATGCATGTTTTATAAGTAACATGGCCCATATTGCTTGTCACACAGTCACATACGCTCATCAAGCAATGTCAAGGTAAAGAGGGAAAACCCCACAAAGGAAAAAGGCCTGAATACAGGTGAAATGTAAAGCAACACAAACATCAGAGAGAATATAAATATATACTTTATTGCAATGTAGGGGTTTTTTTCTCCTCTCCTCTTGACGTTGAGAGGGAAATCATAAACCAATTTTACTTATTTTTTGCTACTTTTTCCCATCATTTTTATTTTCCTTCCTCCTCCCCTAGATAATGTTTTATTTCGTAAACCAAGTGATAAAATAATGCTGGCCTTATTGCAGTCTTCAGATTGGCCACCTAGAGGAGCACATTACGCTGCACTATCTTCACATTCAAATTCGAAACAGGGTCTCCATCAAATGTTTGGTGGAGGCTGGCACTGAGGAGTGGTCGCACCTCCTCTAAAAGATATGTGGTGGAACATCCCTAACAGTCCAGCAAAGAGCCCACTATGATCATAACCTGGCCATTCTGCTCACAGCGCCAAAGCGATGAGGGGCATGGTAATAAATTCTGACTCCTTGACAGTGAAATCCATGACAGAACGTCAACTGTTATAGAAAAAAGACTTTGGCTTTGCCAGCAAATGACCCTGGGGCTAGGCCATCCCCAGAGGCTCAAGTTTCTGGAGTGTTGCTAGACCCGGTACGTTCCACCGATAATTTGGTGAACTTCCCAGACACCAAGGTGGAGAAAGCCACCTCTAACTTGGGTGCCGACTCCACTTCATTGACCGAAACAGGCATTGCCTTATGCTGCACTGATGTGGCCTGTGGAACCGACTCCCCGGGGAAGGGTTCCCCGCATAAACGACATTGGCCTGAAACACAGAATCCAGTCCACCTGATCTACTCCCTCCTCGGCTGAAGCCATCAACTGAAGAGCTTTTGCCCGTTCGGCAGCCACCAGAAGAGGCCAAGATCCTGCCTCCTTCTGCTCCACCACCAGGCAGGAAAACAGAGCGCTCCCCTTATGCCCCAGAATCCTCACTTGGGAAGTCTGAGCAGTTGAGGTCCTGAATGTCCTCGGCCGCAGGTCCATCCTCCAGATCATCCCTTGAACCAAGGAGCAATCCTCAAGATGCTCCTCCTCACTCTTTACCTTAGTGTCTAGATGAGGTCCTGACACTGCGGGAGCCTCGGCAGCACGCAACGCAGCCTCAGCACCATACTAACGCTGCAACTCCTCCCACGCATGAAGAGTCTCCTCAGGCAAGATGCCTGAAAGAAACTCCCCGGCATGCACTAGGCAAACAGAGGCAGGGGTAGAGACACTTGCCGCAACCTTTTGCACCAGCCCTGTTGCTGCCAAAGGTGCAAGACCCTTAGCCTCTGCAGGGGTAGGCTCAATCGCCAAGGCGCCTGGCCCACGGCCACATTGGCCTCCCAAATGGAAGAAATACTTATCAATCTCCACAGGGGTGGGAGAAGACCCCCTGTGCCTCCAACTCAGCCCAACAACCCCCTTGATGGAACTAGGCACTCAGACAGCCCATCTGTGTGCCATTCTACCACCCTCCAGAACCGGATCCACTGAGGGAGACAACTGCCTCTCACAGCTAGTGAAATACCCAAGCGATGGCTCTGGTGACGTACCTGTTTGTCCAGAGAAGGAAAAGATCAGAGGTGCCAATGACGCCTCTTCCTCTTCTTCTCCTTCCCATGGCAGGGACACCAAGGCTTGCAACCAAGGGCTGGAGGCAGGGTAAAAAACAGCCACGCAAGGCCAATGCATCAGACACATACCCACATCCCCCAAAAGTGATCATAATGGCTGAATTCTCGCCACCGAAGACTATCTTGCGGGCCGCCTCCTGTCCCCAAAGGAGCCCGGAAATGAGCACAGCCACCACGGAGGACGCAGCGGAGGCCACCACCCTTACCACACTAGCCACCTTAGGCTTTGGTGGGGCCAACTCAGCAGAAGACTCTGCCCCACTCTCACAAGAGTGGGCAGGCAACTCCGAGTGTGTGGGGGAAGAAGCCACCACAGGTTCCCCAAAGGAAACCTTATGCTCCAGCCTATCCAGCCATCCACTGACTGTGTCAAAAAGTGCCTCCACTTTGCCCATGATCATATGGGTAGTGACATCCGCCTGCACAGCCAAAGCTTGACCCAGCAGGGTGCAGGAAGGGAAGCCTGGCAGAGTAGGTGCTACAGGGACATATGATGACATCAACCATGCTCCACCCACAGTCACTATTGACTTCCTTTCCACCATAGGTGGTCACAGACTTTGTAATCACTAAGGTGCCGTCTTTTCCCCAAAAGCACTGCACACAGCCAATTGTAGGGCAAACACGATGAGGGGGAGATTTGCCCACTGACCTGCTCACTTGAGCAGAAGTGACTGTAGACAGAGGCCGTGAACAGGACCTCTCAACCACAGTCCACTCAGTGTGAATCTATGACACTTCATCATTATCAATTTTGTCGCTGAGATATCAGTTAATCACATGGACTATTCATAACTATGAATACCTGGTCATAATTCAGTTCATCACATTACATTTCGTGGTCATATAATAAGGTTGAATGGTCATTTGATCGCAAATTAACTAGTCGAAATGAAATAAAGTTGCCAACGTTTTTAAATGATGCAACAACTAATTCATGCGAATTGCATCATGCCTATTTACAGGCCTGTTTAAAATGCAATGTTTGGTGAAGAGTTTGCCTTCACATCAACCCAATTTTAAGCTGATTGGGTCCATGACACGCTGCATGTGGCCTAATGCTGAATGAACCAATTGTGCTTACCCCTCTAAAATAAAAAGGTGGTTGCAATCTGATTGTTAAACAGCTACATGTCAGATTTGTCCAAGACTGAACAAACAAAAAAAACCAACGCAAATAATCGCTTTTATATGGTTTTATTCCACAGTTTGTAACAAATGTGCCAAATAGACCTGTTCATATAGAGTTGTACCGAACTTTTCCGGACAGTAATTAATTATGCATTCCATTGTTGGCCTGATTTTCCAATCAGCAAGTAGCCGAGTTGGGCCCAAGCCGTCAGATGTTTAAAATGGATGCCATGGGTAACGCTAGTGATTACAGCATGGATTGTGTTGAACAGCGCAAATCTTTTTCCTAAAATGTCACATCAGTGGTAAAACGTGCATTTATAGTTTGCTGACGGTTTGATTTTTTGTTAAATCCAAGCACATCCTGTGTTTTACTTTATGCTTCCACGTGTAATCCGGCCAGCATGGTCGAGAACAAAATGTAAACAAAGCAGGGGTCACTGCCCGAAGTGAACCAAATAAACCTGAGTCCTATGAACTGGTCTATTACCCAGGTAAGCCTCATTACTACTATTGAGACCACTTCAGGACTACCATTCACCAAAAATTAAATGTTGCAAACTTGCATTTGTATTAAAATAAACATGTGACAATTTGTTTTGTTGACTACATTTCCACCAAATGTCCCAGGAGTGATTTAGATTTTAGACCAACAAAATTTATGACTGCCAATGCCACATTATTTGATTACAACAAAATGTCGGCTAACCACTTGGTGTCTGTGAAAAGCTTCTTCCCCATAGGGGCTTCAATTAGAGGATGATCCTCGATTCAAGTCCCATCTTCCATTGTTCAACTCAAGGAACAGGGGCCTCAATTCCAAGCTTCGTTCACACTGGTCGCCCCGCCAATAAGGGCCTCGATTCCAGGTAATGCCTCCAATCCGGGCAAGCTGCCAGGTGCCTGGATGGCTGCAACCACAGCACCTGCTGCAATGCATGCCATCAAAGGCCCCTCAAGAGGCACCCTATCCTCCCACTGACAACCGTGACTCTGCATGTTAGCGCCTTTGTCTAGTCGACCTCAAATGAGCATGACAGACTCATTTGCATGACAGAGTCCATCTTTGACACACATCGCATGGACTCTCTTCAGTGCAGAAAACACCAATCCTACACATGCAAGAGTGGCATGCAGGAAGGTTACCCGATAAGCCATCCTCAGATATGATCTAGTTTCTTTCCTCCATGATAATATTGATATGATCCTGTGATAGTTGGCGTCCCAACAGCTCAACATCCAAGTTTATGAATCTATCCGGAAAACAGAATCCTTGGACAAACTAAGCTGGGGAGAGGACCAGCTCCCAGGAACCTATCAACTATCTAAAGAAGTAGCCACAAAGTTACCAAAAAGGTAGGAGATTAGCGGGAGCTTTCAACAAAACACATCCACCATAGATGGCCGCCAGTAGAAAACTGGTATCAGCATGCTGGCTACTATGCATTACTACCACTAGGGGTGCTGTGCCACGCCACAGGGCCTAGACGGCAGTCTCTGCAGCTGTATGGATTGGCACTGCCACTGGACCCAAGGAAAAGTTATGGGAGCTCTGGCAAAGCACTTGAAGTGCTTGCATACCAACTTAAGTGACCTATATGGTGTTGAAATGTGTCCTTAAAGGGGAAAAACAGTGATAGTTTTTACTTTTTTGGGTCCTTAGTGATCATTATACATGTTCATTTGACAAATTTTCATTATTTTCTTCTCAAACAGGTATCAATTTAGGAGAGCTATTTTATATTTGCAGTAGGTGTTCTGATGTGTGAATGTGATGCCACCTGGGCTACCCTCCATATATAATACACAAACCTTGAAGGGACACCAAGCTGAGATACACAATATTAGCAGGCATATCATAATGACTTTGTGTATTCTGTTAATCACCCTCTTTGATCTTTTCAGTGTGGTATATTAGTTGATGCCTGTTTCAGTAATTGAATACACAACCACAGGAGCTGCTAGCTTGTCCGTATTGATTTTTGCATCTGTCTTTCCTTATTAATCCTCATTAAATGAGAAAAACATCTTTGTTTAGTAAATTTGATTTTTTTTCTATGCACACTGCTTCATCCACAGTAAAAGTGCAATGCAGTGAATCCTCTCACTCCTGCATACACTGGGGACTGAGTGAAAGTGTTCAGTTGTGAGAGGTGTTCAGTTTTCGGAGGTTGGGGTGTTCAGCTGCTGTGTTATAAACTTGACATATTAGATGTGTGTACAGTGTATAGCTATTTCAGCAAAATTTATCCATTCATTCTTCACACAACTGACACTACATGCACATGATGTATGCTAATAACAGAAAGTACATCTGTACTGTCCCACTTCTAGCCATCAAAACATACAATTGTTTCAGTCACAACCAGTTTCACTCAAACATGTCAACTTATCAAGACAATGTGTAACTGTTGGTAAGATCCCATAGACTCCAGAGCAAGTTGGAAAATCACACCAAAATGCTATGAAAATACAGTTTCCACTCTATTAGGTGACAATTCCAGCATTCAGGGTTCTCAGTTGCCTGCTTAACTTATTAAATGGGCTGTTGGTTTTGATGGCAGATTGGTCAGCAGAGATACCAACCAAAATCAGTTCTGAGCTAAGGCGTTCTTTCACAGATCAGACAATAACAGTGCTGCCACTGCCTAATTACAAAAAAGAAAAGTATCCAATTCAACTTTAAAAAAGTATAAATTTTTAGAAAAAAAAGTATAAGAAAAGTATAAATCTGAAGCAACTCACAGGTATTGAAGCAAAATTATACTGTAACAAGAGAGCTGTGTGAACAGCCCATGCTGAGCTGACCTAGAGATTCATCACACTTGTGGCTCTGTAAACTTGGGATAGGATCAAGGTCACCCATGTACTGAGTAAGTCTGACTTATATGGAAGAGCACTTACATGTGCAACACCAAAGTCCCAGTTCAAGTACTTCTCCAGTTATAGCACTGAAGAGGAAAATAAATGTATGTTGCACTGTGACCTCAAAAATGAGATCAAGGTCACTCATGTCCTGTCTAAGCGTGACCTTCATAGAGAAAATTAACATGTGCAACATCAATGTCCTAGCTTACTCAAAATAGATCTTAAGCTATCAAGTGAACAGTAAATTTCATATCAATTGTCCAGTGACCTTGGGTCACTCATATACTGAGTGTGGCCCTCAAAGAGGGTATCCGATGACCCTGTAAAACATGAAAGTAGAACAAGTGGTTCGCAAGTTATCATCTGAAGAGTTAAATAAACCTAAGTGACCCTGTGACCTTCCTAAAGGGCAAAGTCACCCATGCACTGTGTAACTCCGGCTGTCATGCCTTCAAGTCTTCCTACTAAATTTTGAATCAATTGGCCAAGTGGTTTTGGAGAATATTTTTTTTTAAGATTTGGCCTAAAAAGGGCCTGTATTTTTCCGTTTAAAAAAACTAGAAATTCCGTTTCACCAGCCAGAAATTTCCAAATTCCGTTTCAGTAGTTCTCTTTGCATGTAAAACATATCGAGGCAAAACAGGAAATTCCGTTTCAGAGGTGACAAAAATTCATTATTCTGTTCCGTTTCCGTTAAAAACGGAAAAATACAGGCCCTAATAAAATGGACCAAAAAACGTCTTTAAAAAATCCAAAAATCACTGGAGCACGACCATTGAATGAACTTAGCAGAGATCTACCCAGGGTACATCCCCACCGAGTTTGAAGTGAATCTGATGAGTGGCTTTGGAGAAAAAGTCCAAAATGTGAATTATCATTGCAATCCCCATTCACTTGCATATAGTAATCAACAACACTTGTGCATTAACGGACAAGTAACCAAATTGAAAAATTCATTAAAAATCAGCAATTCATATTGTGAAGTTCTCACACGAAGATTGTCCCTTTGAAAACTTGCAAAGTTTATTAATTCCAAGGTCATATATATAATGTATCAATTACAGTTCCTGTTCGTTCTCAAGGCACAGCATTGCCTGGGTGATGAAACTCACAGCCAGCCTCTTTTGACAACATAATTTCAACAAGGCAGATTTTCACTAGCACTAATTAATAATCTATAAAAATTGCATATAAAATAGACTTTGCATGCTTCACACGTTTGTTTCGTGCATGGTTTGCATATAATTTGGAAACGTTCATTGGCCCAAAGTTCTGACATGTTAATGCTGACCTTCCCCTTGCACCTTTTGATTGCATCATCATTTAGGTCGTCCTATTTTCCAGTCAAGATTACTGTTCCAGACTCTAGGATAGACAACACTATCACTGATCTTTCAAATGATGACACTGTGCTCTTACCCAAGATCACATCATTATTAAATAACAGCGGACTTGGCCTGATAAAACTCAAGATGCACACAGATGGCCCAAGCATAAGCAGTCAGTTCTAAATGTCACAATGCATAAGATTTTATACTTGTTCTTGGAAACCTCAAATCACTGTAAAAATTATAAGTCACTGATAAATTAACAAGAATTTTTAAAAATCTTTACAATAGCATCACCACCTTGTGAATACCATTGTTTGGCCCTTCTAAAAGGAACATTTCACTAAGTTCCAGCATAACCTGAGTGACGGTTTTGGAGAAGTCGAAAATAGCAAAAACACATTTTTTACATAAAAATTATTTGCAAAATCACTGTGCCACCTGTTGAACAAATTCAGGTATAAGGGTTCTCAGAAGTCTTCCTAAGCAATTTCAAAGCAATTGGCTGAGAAGTTTTGGAGAAGATTTTATTAAGATTTGCACCCCCCCCCCCCAAAAAAAAAAATAAAATAAGATTATAAAAAAATCCAAATATCATTGGACCATCACCATTTGTACAAACTTGGTAGTGACCAAGTACATTCCCACCAAGTTTGAGGTATATCTGGCCAGTGACTTTGGAGAAGTCGAAAATGTGAATTGTGGACACCAACAGACGGACGATGAATGCCTAACCACCACATAAGCTCAGTTGACTGACAAGTCAGCTGAGCTAAAAAACATCCATAGTTGCTTGTAATGAACAAAGAACAGACTTCCATGCTGAGTTGTGCCACTTAAAAGTGCATTTTTAGCTGAGTCTGATGGGAACCAGGACCTTGGCTATGCATCAGGTATCTCTGTACCATGGTCCAGATCCTCATCATGACTAACACCAAAACATGCAAGATTACTGCTAACCCCAAAATGGGAGTATATTGCCCTTTCATATCATGAAATACCCCTTCAGCAAAGTTTTAAGGGTCCCAACTTCCTATTTTCTTTGTTAACTTTGTTTTACTGTATGTGTACTTGGTAAAGTTTCCTGGTTTTTGTCAGAGTTTCACTCAGCTGTCATTGCATTAGCTGTAGCAGTTAGTCCAGGTGACATCACAACACCTCATTTACAAATCTAAGAAAACTTGATGTCTGCTTATCCAGTTGGGAAACAAGTTTGTATTTTCTGTATGGGTCCACATTTATTATATAAAGCAACTCAAAAATTATAAATTATCACCACGGTACCCTTCAATACATATATTTTATATAACATTATTAACTGGACTGTAATTCTCAGAGAAAATTTATATGGATGTGGGACTCTTTAGAATAAATGTCTATAGATTGAGCAATCTATATATGATATCGTTTTAAAATGTGTCAAATTTGGATTTAAAATGATGTACTAATTTTTCATTCATCAACTCTTTTTGCATTTGATTAAACGTTGGTTTAAATCTTATTGCTGTAATAACACTTTCACTGCTTCACTAATAAAATAGCCACAATGTCAACTAGAAATACATTCACAGGAGGAAAATTTAATTACTTCAGGAGCAGTCTGCTACCAAGCTGGTAACATTATCTTTGCCCCTTATTTCAATATACCTTTATCCATCTTGAGGAGCAACATGAAGCTCCCCCTCCCCCACATAAAACTTATCATTAAAATCTGGATTTGGATACCATTTGGAAGTGATTTAGACTGCACTTCCTATTATAATCATGATAGGAGTAATTTTCATGTGTTGATAACATCACTAATAATAAAAAATTACAAGCATGGGAAGCACACTCACCTCACTTCTTGTTTTTAGCAGAGATAAACAGGGCAAGGATTCCAAGTCCAAGATGAATTAAGTCTTCCCAAAGAAAACTGTGTTTCCATTCCCCCTTCTCCTACATTGGTCGGGAAATCTTATCAGATTTCATTCAAAACAATTTTGCCTGCCTCACATTTCACACCAAATGGTTTGGATCACAATCATGACTAGAACAGACTGATTTTCCAACAGAAAATCAAATGTCTCCCGGTGGAACACTTGCGTCTCTGAATAAGCTACAGGTGACAACAAATTACAAATGACCAAGTTTGCTCCAAAATTACAATCCTATTTTAGCTCTCACCTAGATACATTACTCTAGCAATTTTCATCAAGTTCTTCAAGACTTATTGCACGGAAACCAATTTCACATAAATGACCCTGTGACCTTGAAAATTAGGTCAAGGTCATCCAAATACAATCCCAACCTTGGTCTTACCTTGACACATAATCCTACCAAGTTTCATCAAATTCCATCCTGTTCTTCATGACTTATTGAACGGAAACCAATTTCACATAAGTGACCCTGTGACCTTGAGAATTAGGTCAAGGTCACCCAAGTACAATCCCAACCTAGGTCTTACCTACATACATAATCCTACAAAGTTTCATCAAATTCCATCAAGTTCTTCAAGACTTATCGCATGGAAACCAATTTCACATAAGTGACCCTGTGACCTTGAGCATTCGCTCAAGGTCATCCAAATACAATCCCAACCTAGGTCTTGCCTAGATACATAATCCTACCAAGTTTCATCAAATTCCATCAAGTTCTTCAAGACTTATCGCATGGAAACCAATTTCACATAAGTGACCCTGTGACCTTGAGAATTTGCTCAAGGTCATCCAAATACAATCCCAACCTAGTTCTCGCCAAGATACATAATCCTACCAAGTTTCATCAAATTCCATCCTGTTCTTCATGACTTATCAAACGGAAACCATTTTCACATAAGTGACCCTGTGACCTTGAGAATTAGGTCAAGGTCACCCAAATACAATCCCAACCTAGGTCTTGCCTAGATACATAATCCTACCAAGTTTTATCAAATTCTGTCAAGTCCTTCAAGACTTATCGCACAGAAACCAAGTGTTGAAGAACCTGAACAACAACAACAACAACAACAAGAAGCGGAAGAAACGGGCACTAAAACAATATGTCCCCCGGCTTCCACCGGGAGACATAAATCACATGAAATAATTTGTCATACTCACACCTCACTAGGAACAGAAAATTCCTATTGAATGAAGAAAACAACACTGATCATTGGTTCTGACCCTTCACACATGTGTGAGCGCATGCACACACTGACACACCACAGTGATGCTCCTGTCATACAAGTCAAAGTTTTTTTCATTTTTTCTTTTGTGGACTTAACACAGACATGAGCCTGACCAGGAAAAAAATTCCCTGAGGGTATCAAATAAAGTGCTCATCCTCAGCGAAAAACAATATTTGAGCGGGGGAAATGTAACTTGATTTAGAAGTTCAACCAGAAAGCCAGGAATTTCTGCAAGTCCACGACACAAAATTCCCTGAAATCCTGGAATTCCCTGAATAGGCTCATCCCGGTTAACACCGCATCAGTTCGGAATATGTCACAGCTAAAAAATTAAATGGTTATCCTGGTGGCACGTCTCACGGTGTGATTTTGAGTGAAAGGTCCCATCCGGAGTGTCAGCCAGATTATATACTGAACTTGAAGTACGTGCCTCTTGGGAACCAATTGTTTAACCCTTTCCCCCTTGAATTAAGACTGAGTCAACAGCTTTCCTTGGCATGGGTTGGGCACTAAGTGCCCAACCCATGCCAAGGAAAGCTGTTGACCTGGGGCATGTGATCTTGATAAGTCTCATGTACATTTCTCAGTCAAATTGTTTTTCATAACTGTTGAAATTAGTAGAATACACTGAAGCGGGCAACATTTGACCACCAGCTGGTTTGAGGGGGAAAGGGTCAACACCATCAGTGACAGCAGGCAGTCCAAATGTGAATATTTCTTGGTATATCCATGTCACTTTTCCTTCCTCTCCTCTCTTCTTCTCTTAGCTAGTTCTGTGCAAGTTTGTCCACTGTCATTTATCATTTGCTCAATTACTGTACTCAGATTGTGACCTAGCTGGGCCTAGTGCCATGTGGGACGCAGAATGGGATTGGATGCAGGAGCTAACTGGGTTGTAAATGTTAATACAAACGGAAGTAAGGGTATCTTTTAGAATAAACGATTATTGAGGTCTCTTTCCCCATGCAACAACGTCTGCACACAGTCTTTGAACTTAGTAGGGCCTTAGCATTAAGGGAATCCCCGATAATGATGCAGTTGTGCACATGTGCACTGCTGACATTTATGCCGGCTAGGTTGATGATCGTTAATGTCCACCCATGATTGGTGTTTTAACTTCAAGCAGAGAAATCATACATGCACTTGCGTCATTGTTTATTTTGTTATTGCACCCTAGAAAGTAAATGTTGATTTTCGTTATTTATTTGCTTTTAGTCGTAAATGTATCCAAATAATCAGGATATTGATATGATCGTGGGTGATAGTAAAGGCAGTTGATGGTTAAGATATGAAATGTGACATGCATAAAAATCGAATTAAATACACCATGATTCACAGTAAAGTGGACTGATTTAGTTCATTAGATGCAGGAGACTGGCGGATGTCTGAAAATGTATGTTTCGGGTCCACACATATTACCAGCTGGAAGAATTTGACAGGAATGCGAAATTTGTTACAACTGTGAGAAGAGAGATGAGTAAATTCAGTATGGATGCGGGATGGTCACCCCCTGCATCCATAATGAACTAAGACTTTCCAAGTCATGAATAACCCGCCATATCTCAGTCAAAAAGGCTGAGGCAATTGTGCATGGATATAAATTATGAATATTACAGCAAAAATCTGTAAAATCATGTGAAGAAACGCACAATATAATTATGTTCTTGCACTTAAGTTTTTCCCTGACCACAAGGCGGCCTATTCATATTGCGAGGTACCTACCACAGATAATTGAGAAGCACAATATTCACATTGATGTACATATTTTATTTACTTTAGTTTAATAGACATACAACAATAACCTACAAAGTCTGTGAGGATATGATTTCTACCTTGGCATTTGTTTACACTTAATCCAGCTACCTGTAACTGAGCAACAGTAGCAAGTGTAATATTGCTTTTCTGAACAAGTAGATTTTTAAATATAAATATTACAATTAAAGTACCTGTGTGCATTGAGCAGACATGTTTTTCATTACACTTTCCAAAAACATTAGAATCTTCCCATTAAGCTATCTCACAGGTCTGGCAAAGTAAGGTCTTAATAGGCATTGGTCTTATTATGGAGAATGAAGCACTAAAACCCAAAATGGGGCTGAAACAAACTGGATGAATAGAGGAGAGGTCTTACTGTAGAGATATCTTAATAGAGAGATTCTAACATATTATAGAAACTACCAGCATACCTTGTCTCAATTTGGTTTCAAGAGACAGTAAATGGGCCAGGAAGACAGCTCTTTTTGACACACTTTGGGCACAATGTGCCCGAGGTGTCCCAAAGAAAGCTGTTGACTTAGTTTGAAAAGAAGCACTTGAAGAGTTCAGATTAAACAGTGCTTTTCACAGGAAAAAAAAAAACAAACACAAATAAGCTTATCAATTTGTAGTCAAATGCAACTTTGCCAGTTACAACTTAGGGCTAACTGATTGTGTGCACATAATCTGCACAAAATCACCCACTGACATGTATATATCATTCTTTGGGGTCAACTGGTTAGATTCATAAATTGCATACCAGACAAGGCTTCTGGCAATGCAGACAACATTCTATTCCAGTGTACCAGAGACATCTACTGGCTGAACACAATGATAAAACTGGGCCTAGCATTTATCTTATAAAGATGCATTTTGTCTCTTGTGGGTTTTTTTACATCTTAAAAATACGACTTCATCTTTTACATCTGTACAGATAAGCATATCTTTGTGGCCATACTTAAGATGTAAAAGTGATCCCTTAAAAGGTAAGTTTTGCCATAACTTTCATAACATTAAAAACACAACTGACGGCATCTGATCAAATGGTCTTTTGACTGTATCACCGCTGGTTCTTATGTGAGCTTTTGCTCATTCCACAGCACCAGGGTAAATGTACATAGATGATTCTCCTGGGAATTCTGTAACAATTTGGGCGAGTCACATTGAATCCATGTATTACAACTCAGTCTGCAAGACATGTCTATATGAAGGCAATGCACAAAGATGTTCTGTCTCAAATACTTTAACAACGGATAATGGTGGCATTTCCCATTCTGTTGAGCAGCATCACAAACCTACAACTTTTGGTATTATCATTTTCTCTTCTTGTACGTGCACTTGATTATGATGATGATTTGGAGCCATTCCTGTTCCCTCATGACCAGTGCTTTGTTTTTCTTAGTAAATATCCGTTCACTCGATGGTGATGACTCCTTTCTGACCAGCTGCAGCTGAAAATCACGAGAAAAAATATGAGGTTAAACTGTGACAACATGAAAGCCTCGAGGTCTAAACAGTATGAAAACAAGTAAGCTAACTACACAGGTCTTAACAGGAAGTAGACATTACTAGAAAAAGCCAACAGCTTTCTTCATGACACTTCCAGGAACAATGCATCGAAATATCGGTAGGAAAGCTCTGGACTTGTGTCATTTCATTCTTTCTGACCATAAAGGACCAGACATTATTGAAGAGACACATAATTAAACACTTCCTGGTAATGTATGATGGGAAAAAAAGATTGCCTGTTCATAAATGACATATATTTGTATTCTGCCCCTGAGGGTATGTGGATCTTTGTTCCCTGCACAGGCTAACTCTGACTCACTCATAAATCTTTCATATGACCAGAATTATTATACAGTAAAATGACATCTAGTAGTAATAGTCAGGAGAATCTGCACTATGCCACACCAGTCGCTGTCATGAGGGCCACACGCAGATACATTACAGTATACTTATAAATATGTTTAAAATATAGAGTGGATAAAAGTGCTTTATCTATTAAGCAGAAAAAAAATTAAGTACCGGTACAACAACACCACCGAGGAGCATTGCAAACATAACTGTTATTATCAATTTATTTAATTTTAACCATTTGCTAATTTTACATAGTTCAAAATGCATACTGAAAGATATTTATTGTGCAGAGTCGGATTTGAGCAATACTTGAAAAGTGAGAACTCGTATGGTATCATCGTTATATGTTATAGGTTTACAAAGGTTGGAGGACATGGGTACGTAATTTATGTAAATTATAAATGATAAAGGCCCCAACATCGAGCCCTGTGGAATTACAGTGGTAATATTTAAGAGTGTGGACTTTACATCATTCATTTCCACATATTCCTTGTGCTTAGTCAAATAGTTTTTAAGAAGTTTTAATACCATACCATTAACACCATAATAATTCAGTTTATTAATAAGAGTGTTGTAGTTTAAAGTGTCAAATGCTTTGGAAAGGTCCATGAATATACTAAGGGATGGTTCAACATTTTCATCATTTTTGAATTAGTACTTACAGTACGCAAGGGGGGAGGGGGTTAAATGGGTCTGTACACTTTCACAGGATATGGAAAATGATGGTCAATTTTTGGCCTGTTTTGTGCAATTTTGCTATGATTTGGGGGAAAATCATCATTTTTAAAGTACTAATTTGGGGGGAGGGAGGGGGTCATGAAATTTAGTACCCTAAGTACTAATTCAAAAATGATGATAATGTTGAACTATCCCTAAGAGGAATCTCACGATTATGCATGCTATTTGGTATCCTATCAATTAGCTCAACAGTCACAGGCTCTGTGCAAAGTGAGTCACAAAATCCATATTGATGGTTGTACTGTAGGTGTTCTTTGAAGTATTCATTTAATTAATTAAATGTGATCTTTTTGAATATTTTTGAAAAACTTGGCAAAACAGATATGGGTCTGTAGTTATCAAAGTGACCTTAATGGATGGCAGCAATGGCTTGATTGAATAGAAGAGTCAAAGCCCCACTAATATCTTTTATGAACTTGATCAACTTCACTAAAATTCCATCCTGACCACAGCTTAAATAAAAAAAATTGTGTTCGCAGGGATTATGTAAACAATTTTGGAAACCATCATTATTTAATGGATTTTTATGTGTTGCAAAGTTGGGACCTATTTCAGAGAAATATTTATTGGAATTGTTAGTTTAGTAGAAATCAATTCTCCATTTCTTTGAAAGAAGTGGGGAAATTATTTTTCTTTTTTGTTACATAGTCCCTTTATTATTTGCCACATATATGTTTTTTTTTTTTTTGTTACCTTAACGTTTTTCAAAGCAGATGTCATAATAATCTTTTGGGCTTGTTTAATATCATTCCTAAGAATATTATTAGAGGTATGTAAGTTTGTTTGGCGCCTGTTATATTCTTCTGAACTGATAGGAGTCTTTTTAAATTCTTTGTATAGTTTGTCTCTGTTTGCTATAGATATCATTATACCCTGAGTTATCCAGCTGGATTTTTTTTTTTTTTGTGCTTATGTTTTAATTTTGACTTTTTTAATTGGAAAATTATTTTCAAATATTTTCTAACAGTGTACAATTTGCAGTTGGGTAAGTTTTGGATTTTGGCTCATTTTTGCATATATATATTGTATGTGCCAATTTCAGTTTGAAAATTGTTAAAAAAAACTCTGGATTATTCTGCATGATATACATGTATTTTGGATTTGATCCACAGGCATTACCACAATCTACAAATATAAAGCAAGAGAAGGGGTCAGAAATGTTTGATATTAAGATTCCAGTAGTTGGCAGATGTTTCAATTTGTTAATCTCAACACAAAAATACCGAATAATATGCCGCTTCTTTCAGGTAGTCTTGTAGGCAAAGTAATTTGTGGAAAGTAGCTGAGAGATGTGATAGTGTCAAAATATGTGTGCATAATATATCTTTCATTGATTTTCAAAAAATCAATGTTAAACCCCCTGCAATAACAACATGGCTATATTTGCCATTTAGTAAATTAAGTATGGGAGTTAATTTATAAATGAGTGTATCACAATTTTCAGTTCGCTTTTGAGGAGGTCTGTACACATTACAAAGTATAACTTTCTTTTGGAGCAAGTTACCACTAATTTCAATGAGCTGGCCTTCCCAGATTTCTGACTTTCCATAGATTGGTACGGGTTTCATGATTGTAACCATCCCTCAAATCTATAGCGAAACCGCCATGGGCTGAACAAATGTAGCCTTGACTTTTTAAGTCATAACTTTCTCACTGAAAAAAGATATACCTGTACTTGTCATACTGCCAGGTTTCCTGAATACATATTACATTAAAGACATGCAGTCTTTGTTTGTTAATTGATCAATTAAGATTTTGATTTGGTCAAATTTCGCATTATGAGAGGCACAATTTAGGCTCAGTATAATAAATTGACTATCTTTCATTTTCAATTTCAGAGTATCAGCTAACTCTCCTTACTAAGAATAAGTATGGAGATGTTTAAAATCTGAGGATCTGTGATTCAATCGTCATTAGTTTCACGGTCCACTGGGGCTGAGATTCTATGTATGAGGGAGTTTGCTGCTAGCCATTTAAAATATGACAAAACGTATGTCCTGATCAGCCCTTTCAAAAAAGAACGAGTCTTCCTGCTTGCTAGGTAAGCTGAAAAATAAATGCCAAAAAAGGCACTGATGATCTGATTATACGAGTCACTTTTCTTAAAATTCATTGCAATGTTGTGAAAAAGGATGTTGAGTACGTCTCAACAATAACCACAAATAGTACAAACATGATAAACATTGTGTGCTGTGACTTAGATACAGGGAAACACGCAGAATCAACAACCACAACTAATGACATTCTATTACAAGGGACACACACAAAGCTCAAATCTGGTGATGCGACACAGGCTCTGCGTGGTCTGACAAGGCAGTATATCTCCCACCTTTCTGGTCATAAAAACCACCTGGATTTTCTGGCGCCTGCTTTTTACCCTTTCCCCTTGAATTAAGGCTGAGTCAACAGCTTTCCTTCACATGGGTTGAGACTTCAGCGTGACTCCAAGCACAATTTCAATAAGCTTCCTGGCAAGCCTCATTTGTATCACAGGACTTCCCCTGGAAAGGTCTACTTCAATAAGAGACCATCGAAGATCTACAGGTCTGCAATGCACAGACACAGAAAACAAGGGTGCTCCATTTTCTAATATACTTTTAACGCTTAAAGCACCACTTTAAGACTCAACCAACAGCTTTCCTCGATACACTTTAGTGTCCCAAGAAAAGCTGTTGACTAAGAATACTTCAGACTAGGTTTGCTGGTATTTGAATGAAAGGTATCTTCGTGAGGAATTTGAATCTTTGAACCATTATATGTTTAACGGTAATGAGAAAACGACTACAGCCCTGATTAGCACTTTAAGGGTTAAGAAAAGTAAAATGATAGAAAAGATAGATGGGTACAACAAACCATCACACGACTACTACATTCAGTGTATCTTGTAAAATAGAAAAATTTCAACACCACCTGGTGAACAAGTTAAGAACTAGGAGTATTCCTATGCGATATCAAAGTAATTGGGAGGGCGGTTTAGGAGAAGATCTTTTTATATCATTTGCCCCTAAAAAGAAAAAAAAAATCCATTAAAAAATCCAAAAATCAATGGAATATGACCACTTGTACATACTTGGTAGAGACCCACCCAAGGTACATTGCTACCAAGTTTGAAGTCAACCTGGTTAACGGTTATGGAGAACAAGTCCAAAATGTGAATAAGCATTGGAATACCCCGTGACTTGCATATTAATCAATGGTAAAGGTACATTTACCAATAAGTACCCAAATTGAAAAAATTGTTAAAAATCAGGATTCCACAGCAGTACTACCTAGTAAAAAGTTTTGTTTGACACTCTCGCAAAGAACATATCCACCAAGTTTCAGCTTAATCTAAGTGACAGTTCAGGAGAAGAAGTCAAAATAGCGAAAACACATAAAAAATCACAAGAAATTAGAAAAAATTGCAGCACCACCTGGTGAACAAATTAAGAACTAGAAGTCCCTAGGAGTGTTCCTGTGTGATGTCAAAGCAATTGGGTGAGCAGTTTCGTCGAAGTAGATTTTTTAAGATTTTCCTCAAGAAAGAACAACAAATAAATCGTAAAAACCTTTAATCACAGCAGCATGACCATTTGAACAAACTTGGTAGAAACCCACCCAAGGTACATTTCCACCAAGTTTGAAGTGAATCTGGATGAGGGTTTTGGAGAAGTCGGAAATGTTAGTGTGAACAGATGGACGACGGATGACTTGGCATCCTAAAAGCTCAGCCTGACCAGTCAGTCAGCTGAGCTAAAAATCATAAAAAATCCAAGAATCAACAGAGCATGACCATTTGAACACACTTGGTCGAGACTCATCCAAGGTATATCTCCACCAAGTTTGAGGTGAATCTGGCCAGCAGTTTTGGAGAAGAAGTCGATAATGTGAATTGTGGATGCTGACGGACTGACGACCAATGCCTAACCACCATATATATATAAGCTCAGCTGACTGACAAGT
This sequence comes from Hermodice carunculata, assembly GCA_964020975.1. Classification (NCBI taxonomy): domain Eukaryota; kingdom Metazoa; phylum Annelida; class Polychaeta; order Eunicida; family Amphinomidae; genus Hermodice; species Hermodice carunculata. The sequence continues at coordinate 38,549,964 of OZ026627.1, forward strand.
CATCTGAGCTAAAAAAAAAAAGAACCAAAAAAAATCATAGAAAATCTAAAAATCACTGGAGTGTGACCATTTGAACAGATTCCGTAAAGATCCACACAAGCTACATTGCCCCCAAGTTTGAAGTCATTTCTGGATGACACTTTTGGAGAAGTGGAAAATGTAATTCTGAATGGATGGACAACTGAGCCTCCTAAAAGCTCAGACTGACACACAAGTCAGCTGAGCTAATAGAAACAGCTTCAACACACAACGACAATGCTCTAATCTATGTAACTATGGTAAAGAGACAGGATGTAGCACATGCAGACACACGACATCTCTACATGCAGTCACAGGCAAGCACTTTGCAGCAGTGACATTGAAAGTCCAAAGTGGTTACCTGTTCATAGAGAGCGTTTTCCTGGGCTTAGGCTACTGTGATTACCGAACTCCCTATAATCAACAAAGACCTGGTCACCATTTAAATAATCATAGAAACCCAACCAACACTGTAAAGATTTCTAAAGAATATTTTGACATCACAGATCCATCCAAAGCAAGCATACATCCCACGATTGTCAACCCTCAAGTTTCCACTGGAAGCTTCCCATTTTGGAGACCTCGAAAATGATTAAAATGGCAGCATTTTGAGAAAAGATTGGCTATCTCCTTTGTTTTCGTGCACTTTTTATAGACAATCTCCTGGTCAGCGAGAGTTGGGGGTTGACACCTATGACATCCTGCCACCATACACTTTCACAAATTCATAACAGAAGGGACAAGGAAATATTTTCAAGATACAGCTTTATGCTAAAATGTATTTTTTATGTCAAAGTCGCCCAAGGCACTGTAAGAGGCTCTAAGATAGGCTGATGAGCCTGTCAGCCAATTGTTTTTGTTTTTTTTTCAATAAAATGTTTAAACCAAGGCACTACCTGTCTGTTAACCAACAAAATATATCCAATTCTCCACACAAGGATGCTGTTCCACTAGTTGAATAATACTATTCAATGGCCACAACAGCAGGGCTCTAGAATTTGCATGCCCAATTGGCTGGGACAAGTAAGAATTGATGCAGGACAAGTAAACTTTGAAAGAAATAGCATTCAACTGATTGTGGTACAGTGAAAACAGTTATAATGACAGGTTACCATCTGTTCCCTTGGAAATGTGTCAGATAACTCTACATGTCAGATAAATGAATCAAACAACCAAACAAATGAACTTTTGCCATTCAAAACTTGTGTCATTATAATGAATATGTCGGATATCTTCAAGGAATTCAAGAAAGTTACAAGTGAAGATGTAAACATCGTAATAAATAATTTGGAAGTCAAAACTAGTTTTGGATATGATCAAATGTCTACGAAACTATTTAAACAAAAATTATTTGAATCGTTAAGTGAACATGTCTGATATCAGAGTCTCATTATATTAAGGTTTCACTGTACAATTCTGTCCTGATCATGTCTGTGTGAGCTTGAATCTTGTAACAGATCAATTAAACTCACTGTGAATCACTCAATGACCTGTGCAACTCATCCTGACCTTTGCAAGGTCACCCTGATACTACTAATAATGGAAACACTTCATTTCGGTCTTCCAAAGTAGCATCTTTGTGTCAGTTCCAACTAATTCAGCCCAAGTATTTTTGAAATAATGCAACAACAAATGCAACTTGACAACTCCTTCCTTAGCTATCTCTGCTGACTGTGATACAAAACAGGGCAAGAAAAACTGTTTTGAACTTACATGTACTCATCTGCAGGACAAGTGACACAAATTTTCACTTGTCCTTCCTAATGCTGATGAAGTGTACCTAAGTTATGGTTTGAACGAGTATGTTTTAATGGAAATCATAATGTCATACAGTAACTGCATGTGTCATGTTATGCCTACAAACTTTGAAAATTTAACATATTGTGAATCTTTCCATTAGTAAAAGTAGTTGTCCATGGGACAAATGAAATTTATCCTCAAAAGGATTTCACTTGTCCCTGACAACAGGATCATGGGAATTTTCACACCCTGCTAAAGGTGGATCACACAACATGGGATGCAAGCCTGTTAATCACAGAGGACACATGGGCACATCACTGTCACAAACAAGGCTTGATACCCCTTTCTCACAAAATAAGTCTTTTCGAGAAATTGAAGTTTACAAATGCCAAGGCAGATTTGTTTAGTGCTTGCTTAATCAATATTTCCGAGTATGCAGACTGATTCATAGGGAATAATTTTAAACTAATTTAACCCTTTTCCCGGGCTCTCTTTAGCTTTGATTAGGTGGAACTGACCTGCGGCATAGCACCCTGATCAAACTCACATAATTTACACTCAAAACTTTTCGAGTACATAGAAACATCACAGCAGATTACATTTTATATTCCGGGTCCTTGGGGGCGATTATTTGCCAATGAAAGGATTAACTTTGGAACATGTTCCCCTAGTACCTGTACATGTGTGGAACTCATTAATCCAGGTTCATCTTTTCAGGTCTGTACCAGGGACCTGCTTCAACGAAAGCTATAACATGTAGTCTTTATATGACTCTGAAGAAGTTGAAAGAACCTCTACAAATATGTGCACTGATGATAAAAAGCCAAAATGAGTTTCATTTTTTCTGTACACTCACCTGGGGCTTTGGGCTGGGCTGGGGAAGTGGCCTGGGGAGCTCGGGTCATGGTCACTGGCAGGTTGGCCAGTGTTGCCTGGCGCACATCACTGACAAGCTCTTCCATGTCCAGCACAGCTGTAATCAACACAGTTTAACCCCTTAGAAACCAATCCTAAAGACAAACTACTGGTCAAGCAATTTTTCTTGGTAAAGGCCACAGACCACAGTTATAAATCCTTCTATTTTTCATATTAGCATTTTTCATTGTAAAAAATCAGCATTTTGGTATTTTAAAATTCTGTGAACGGCGTTTCACAGATACAAATGTCAGAAAAACATGGATAGATTTTTGTCATATGATTCCCAGCTTGTTAATTTGTGATAAGTGGAATACGAAACAACACCTGGATGTCAGCTTTATACAGGTGTATGAACTGTGCTCTTGCCAGCGTCACATCATTGTCCTTCCCCACCATAAAGTTCCCACCTGGCCAAGAAGACAGTGCACCTACATGACCACCAATGAAGTACCTCTGTGATGCAGCAAACCTGACTTAGCTAGCTTTATTTAAACAGAAGCTACAGCATGCTGAAAACACAGTATTTTCACAATTACGGACTATCTCTGTTGGGATGCGCAACCAGCTAATCACAACTGTGGTCTGTAATCTAAATGCTTATGGCAGATAGCCATGTTTCCCAAAAAGAACCTCACCTCAGAGCAAGGGCACAATAATCAAAATGTTGGATGACATGACAGAAGCCTGTATTAACTGTCAATCACCCTGAAGTGGAATACAGTATGCTGTTAGAGGTCTTTATGAAATTGAATCAATTTGTATACAAGCCATGTGCTGTCAACCCTTTTGCATTTGAATTAAGACTGAGTCATCCTACTTGTCAAGCGATTTATCTTGGTCAATGCTTACGGCAGTTTCCCAACTAAAACCTCTCCCCAGCCTAGGGCACAAAAATCAAAATGTTGGACTACACGACAGAAGCTTGTAGTAACTGTCAATCACCCTGAAGTGGAATAGACTATGCTGTCAGTGGTCTTCATGCAATTAAACCAATAGTGTATGTGCGTGAAATGCAAGAGTGAATACGTAGAACAATAGAAAGTCTGGCAAACTTTGATAAATTTGAATAAAATGTACATTTCAGCATTAATTGAGCATTTCAGAATTAAAGTATCTGAAGCACTTAGTGTGAATGAAAAACTTTCTTTTCAACATTTTTCATACAAAATGTACTTCTGGTATCTGTGGGCAGTTTTTAGGAAAAATGAACATCTTCCTAGTGTATTTCTTTGTAAAATATCCACACCCTTGCAGGACATCAGGCAAGACTACTGAGGCATGACTTGTGCATTCAGTTAGTAACAGGCCAATTAAACCATGATTGTTCTTGTATACTGGCACATGGGTTACTGGTATACAAGGCATAAAGTCAACCCCTTTGCACGTGAATTAAGGCCGAGTCAACAGCTCTCCTTGCATGGGTTGGGCACTGGCTGCTGACACTTTTTATGCCTGATAGGCCAAGGGCTAAAGAACCTTAACAATACCGTAACTTTGCAAACTCAAACCATAAGCTGAATGAGCAAGACTCCAAAGAAAGATCAAAATGTACTGTGAAAATTATAAAAGTAAATACTGTATTATCCCCTTGTAAGGCCCCTCCCACTTTCCTGACTTGTGTAGTGGAAATGCCAAAAGTCTTAGTTAGTAGTTACCGATCATTAATTTCCTGGGTGGGCGGCCCCGACAAGTGATTGACAGACAACCGCCCCCCACCTGAGGTCACAGGTCAACCACCTCAGGAACAGCAGTGTCGACTCGGATCTAATAGCGGACAGGAGGACCATCCCCTACCCTGCGGATCCCAGGCCCGGGCACTTCAGCATTTTCTTTCCGAGCGACGACAGGTATTGTCATTCCGCTACAAGTGGTTCCCAGACGCGAAAGGAACTGTGGTGGAGAGAGTGTAGCAAGACGACAACTTAACCCACCCACCCCCAAAAAATGACAGACCAAAGGTAGGGCGGTGACTTTTTTACGCATACACCCTCCACTATTTTTTGGGGAGTATTTCAGTATTGCTCTGGCTGATTGGGTTAAATCCTTGTTCTTTTTTCCTCCGTCAGTACAGACGGTGTTCATACGGCTAGGCACCACCAACCACGGGAATAACCCGGTGGATTGCGAGAGTGAAATCACCGCACCTGTAGGGGCGGTCTTTGGCTGTTTGGAGTTAAAAAGAAAAAGAAGAAAAAAAAAAGAAAGAAAAAAAGAAAAAGCGTAGCTTAGCCTAAATAATCAACGTGAAAACTACTAGTTTTTCCGTGGAACTGAACGTTCCCACGGCTTCGAAGGAACGCACGTGTGTTCGAATCGTCTCCCATTACCAGGCAAATTACTTGGACATCCGGCAGTACGGGTCATTAGAGTGGCTGTGTTGACATCGCCACGTAATAAATTCGCCGATCCTGTGATCTTATCTGGCAATATTGCTCATCTTACGTGGTCCTGCTGCAGACTGGCAGGTCCCCTTGAGCGCACATTTGTAAGTGGTGCATGCGCAGTGACTGTGAACTGCCCAAAATGGAGGACGGTTCGACACAATTGATGGCTTGTTTCAGACTGTGATACGGGGACAGCAAGCCCCGAAATTCTGTATTATTGGTCACGATTCGATCGACCACTTGCTTTTCTCACGAAATTCGCTGAGAGAAGTCTGTAGCAATTGTACGGACTTAAGTCCGATCGTAAAGTTGGTTGTGCATCTGTTCCCAGATGCAACCATAACGGTGTGAATAGGGCTGTTCCAGAAACGGTGGCATTCGCGTGCCGAAAACGACAAATTGTTTAACCCCGGTTTTCAGATAAACAGCGGCCGGAACAGAGTCATGTGTTTTCGCTTTAAGTGTGCGCATGGTCTCTTTGGGTACATTTTTATGTGATCTCTCAATCATTGATTGTGTTTGATGTGCATGAAGCTTGCTTGATACCACTAGACACCCCTTCCTGCATAGTAGACTCTCCCGATTTCCTTCTTGTACAAAGAGACGTCTGATCACCCGCACAGCTGGCAAGCAGACTTGTGCAACTTCAGCGAACACAAAGTTTCGCAATCGGGTAAACACCCGAGCTCTAGGAAATCGCTAATCGATTGCAATCTCTGGACATAACTAACATTCTTCCCTGGGAAGTATTTGTCTGTGGCCTGCGGGTTAATGCACACTGCTCCTAACAAAGGAATCCGATATTGAAGTCAGTGTGCCACTCCCCGCCCCCTCCTTCATTATATGCATCCATTCTGGGACATGGACATACGGCCTGTCCTTACTGATAGTTGGAGGGGCTCTAAATAGGGTTCTTAAGCAACAATATAATTCCATCGGAGGTTCTTTATTGAATTTCCGGTCAATAGGGTTCTTAAGTAATTACCTCTGTTTGTCCGGTTCTCAGTGAAGTACCTGAACCAGAGGGTTCTTAAGCCATCAGCATAAGTCAATCAGAGGTTCTTCACTGAATTTCGACCCAATAGGGTTCTTAAGCAACCAATATAACTTCATTCAAAGCCCTCTACTGAATTTCCATTCAATAGGGTTCTTAAGTAATTATTTCTATCTTTCGGGTTCTTTGTGAAGTACCTGAACCATAGGGTTCTTAAGGAACCAAAATAATTCTATTCAAATCCCTTTACTTAATTTCCATTCAATAGGGCTCTTAAGCAATTACCCCTGTTTGTCGGGTTCTTGATGAAGTACCTGAACCATAGGGTTCTTAAGTAATTATTTCTATCTTTCGGGATTCTTAGTGAAGTGCCTGAACCATAGGGTTCTTAAGCAACCAATAGAATTCCATTGGAGGTTCTTTACTGAATTTCAATTCAATAGAGTTCCATCAGAGGTTCTTCATTGAATGTCCACCTAGTAGGGTTCTTAAGCAATTACCCCTGTTCTCAGGTTCTTAATGAATCACCTGAACAATAGGGTTCTTAAGCAATCCATATAATCCCATTGGAGGTTCTTCATTTAATTTCCAGTCAGTAGGGCTCTTTAAGTACTTATCCCTATCTTTTGGGTTCTTAGTCAGAGACCATCATAGGGTTCTTAGACAACCCCATAAGAGTATATTGGAGGTTTTCAATTGAATTTCCTTCTAATAGGGTTCGTCTTAAACTTTCAGTTTTGCCGGTTCTGTGTCAAGTTTCTGAACTGTGGGGTTTTTAGGCAATCACTGATACCCCACAAAGGTTCTCGAGTGGATTTCCGGAGTGCACTAAAGTGAGCAGGGAGCTCCGGCTCACCACCCATTTCCCTCAGAAAACTAAACTCGGCAACATCCCCAAGGCAACATGCCACCTAAAACTAGACGGGAGACCACACCGGGAGACCCGCGTGGTCAACCAAACCCAAATCAGGGTAATTCACCTGACCTTGACACAGGTGGAGGCCAAGCGACTGGCCCCCCCCTCAACTCCGGTATCGATGTGCAAGAAAACCCAGGCTCAAGGGCCTCGACTTCCGGGAACTCAAGATACCCCTCTGAGAACATGGAGGAAACCATGGCAGCCCTACTGCAACAGGTTACTCAGATTGCCCAACAACAAAACAGAGATTCTGAGGCCATCAAGGTGTTAATGGTTCAGTACCGCCAGGCAGTGGGGCAAACACATGAAGGTGGTACCAGACCAGGAGATGGCGTGCACATAGCCATGCCCCAGCACCCCTCAAATCCGAGTGTTGTTCCACGAACACCGCCAGCCTTACCTCCCACGTCGGCACCCAACCCCTTGCCAGGCCTCCACAGTATTTATGGCTCAACCCCTACTTCCGAGGGGAGTCCGAGGGTGAACAACTTCACCCAAGGAATCCAGCACAGCCTGCAGGAAGCATCCTGCATGGCCCCTGTGCCTACGACCTCGGGTTATTCCTTGGAGCGGGCTGAGCGTCTGTCAGACGAGAGAAACCGCTTTCATGAGAATCGGCTGGCTAACGAGCCCCAAGAAGGTCTTGAGCCAATGCGGGCCTACCTAGCCCAAGCCAATGCGGATCCAACTTCCAGGAACGTCAATCCGGAAGTGGAACTCATTCCGGATCCCCGACCTACCGGGCCTCGAGGGGGACTCCGGACCCTGACGAATCCAGGGCGAGAACCATGCCGACCAAATGAAGGTCAGCGTGGGGGGCCAAGGTGTAAGTTACAAACTTATGATGGCACTACAGAGTGGGAGGCCTTCATAGTGCCGTTCGAACACGTTGCTGAAGAATACAGCTGGACAGCACGTGATCGCCTCAACGCCCTCTTTGAAAGTTTGCGAGGCAGTGCAATGAGACACCTATGCACCCTCTCATCAACAGGTCGACTTACCTATCGAGAGGCAAAAGAGGGGCTCCAGCGTCGTTTTGGGATGAATGACCCACCCGTGACCTTGCGGTCCAAACTTCATGAGCTCCGTCAGGGCAAGGAGACCCCTGAAGAGTTTGCAGAGGAGATCTGCCGACTTGTGCCACTCGCATACCCAGATGCGCCTGAGATGACTCGGGAACAAGTCGCAGTGACCACGTTTTTGCGCGGTTATAAGAGTCAGAGGGTGGCCTATGAGGTTATGAACACGGATCCCACCACTCTGATGGAGGCACTCTCACGCACCCGTGCAAGGGAGTATCACTATCAAGCCACTGTTGGCAAGGAACGAGATGCCCGTGCTAAGGTGCGACAAGTGCATTTTGCACTGGCCGACCCCCCTTCAGATGGGGAGAACGAACGTCCCATGGAAGTGATGCGGGCTGGAGGGAATACCCTGGCAGCCAGTGTCGATGAACTCCGGAAGACCATGGAGAGCTTTAATGAGTGTCTCGGGCGGTTTGAGTCCGGGGAACTTGGAAAGATGGTGAACAATCTCATGGATGCGGTGAAGGCTCTGGACCACAAGGTAGCACAGTCACCCCGCGCACCAAGCCGTGAGGGGCGGCCTAGCTCACCGGCCTGAAGCCCCCAGAGGGAGGACCAACCGTGCTTTGAATGCGGGGAAGTAGGCCACTGGAAGAGGGACTGCCCTAAATCTAGATCACCCAGCCCACGACCCAATTCGGGAAACGGACAGGGGCTGAGTCCGGACTCAAGGGCTCGGCCCACGACACACTGAGAAGGAAAGAACCAATATCAGGCCCTTCCCCTCCCTTAGAATTCCCAGAAGTTAAGGCCAGACTAGCTAGCAGCCATGGTTTAACCTTGTGGGTGCAGTTAAAAATTGCTGGGTTAGTGGTGGATGCCGTTGTCGATACTGGGGCTGAAATTACAATCATTTCTGAAGACCTCTTTGCAAAAGTAGCCATCATTGTGGGTCATAGGGGAATCAGCATTGATCTGACTTTGGCTGATCGCACCACTCCGTGGCCAGTGTTCATTGCCCCCATGAAACAAGAGTTCTCTTGGGTCTGGATTTTTTGCGGGCCGTGGATGCCGTCATCCACGCCCGGGGAGGACTCTGGATTGGGGACCTCCCAGTACCTACACGGGTCATGGGTGGACCCAGTTATAGGGTCAGCAGGGTAGTCCTGCAGAAGAAGGTAGCCCTTAAGCCAGAGTCTCATACTTTGGTTGTCGGACATGTAGAGAGTCCTGATGACAACACGCTAGCCGTCATGGAACCAGTCAGCTTCCATGAAGATGTCTTAGCTGGTGCCTCTCTGGTCTACATGAGGCCGGAGGTGAGCACACCGATGATTAACCTCTCCTCTCAGGAGGTACTGGTGCCAGCTGGGACATGTGTGGGCAACCTCATAGAGGTCGAACCGGACCAGGGATTGCTACGCCCAGGAACCGGCTCTCAGAAGGGGGTCGAACCCTCAGACGGCCCAGACCCCCAGGTTTCAACGTGCTCCATGTCCGACAATGAGGGTTTCCCCTCTGGCTGTGGCGCCGGTTTGGAGATGGAGTCTCAGAAGGGGGTGGACCCACATGGGGGAGCACGCGTACAGGGCCAGTGCCAGCCGTGCCACACTGTTTCACAGCCGGAAGATCTCCCAGAACACCTGAGGCCCATGTGGGTGAAGGCAAGTGACCAGCTAAATGTCAGCCAGCAGGAGCAGTTAGCGGCCCTCCTAGGGGAGTATGAAGGTGTCTTTGCTAAGCACGACATGGATCTAGGTCATTTTACAGGGATTGGCCATCGCATCGACACAGGCGATGTGCGTCCCATAAAAGACCATGTTTGGCGTACTCCTATGGGATTCCAGCAAGAGGAAGAAGCACACCTCAATAAACTCTTAGACACAGGCATTGTTGAACCTTCACAGAGTGAGTGGTAGAGGCTTGCCTCAGGCGCCTAAGGGAGCATGGGCATGGTCCAACTAATTCCCCCATTTCGGAGCATACTTGGCCTTGCCAGCATGTTTCGGCCAGCATATACGGAGTACCCCCTACCTGGCCCCCTATAGTGCAGCCTAGTGCAGCCTTGCAACCCCATCCCCGGGAACTGCCTCTGACGTCCCCAGGCCCCATGAGGGCACCGGAATGTTCGGAGCCCTCCACCCAGTCTGCGGCATTTGGACCCCCCGTAGCAATTGGGCTGCCAAATGTGCTGACCCCCATGTTTGGACAGACCCCATCGAATACCACCCTCGGGGCGAGACCCCGAACCACATCTGCCACAAATGGTGACTGGGAATTACCAACACCCCAGAGCAGTCAAGTGAGGCCAATCTGTTTGCCCAACGAGGCAGAAGCCACCCGAGTCCTTCAGATTCTGCCCTACTTGACCATGATCTCCCCAGACGTGCCAGTCCCGGTCTGCGAATTTCTGTCGAAGTTCGCCGAGACCGGAAGCCGCTGCCTGCAGGGCATGTCGGTTGAATGGGGTGCCCTCCTGCGAGACCAGATACTGGCCCTTCTGGAGCCTGTGCTGACTGCCGTAGAGCAGCTCACGCTACACTGTGGCTCGGGAGACTCCAATCTGACCTCAGGGGCTGGAGCCATGCCAACACACAATCCCGGGTCACCGGCCAGCAACCCTGACAGCGTGCCCCCACCCCCCTCCTCGGGCCCAAGCATTTCCTCATGGGGGTCCAACGTTAGCCTCCTCGGGGCTGCTGCATCGCGCCCCCAACAGCCAGATTGGGCTTTGATGAGCCTTGGGTCCGATATAAGTTCACGCCCCATCACCCCCACAGTGATACTCTCTTCTGCGGGTGTCCCAAATCAATCTTCCGATCTTGAGGATGGTAATCCGAGCCTGGTCCCCGCCCTTGACCTCCTACCCCTTCCGGGCACCCCAGGGGATGCCCTGGGCTCTTCAGCATCAAGAGCCCCACCCTCGGACGATGACTCCGAACTTGAAGAATGGCCAGGGCGGTACCGTCCCCCAGCTGCTCGCGCAAGGGTACGGACTTTTAGTCAGTTTAATGAGGAGGAGTTTGACCGCCTGGTCACCCGGCAGCCGCACACAGTGCCGGACTTTGTGCCAGTCAGCTCCCGCCCCAGTCGCAGGGGCGATCGTGTCCAGACCTGCCCTATGTGTGAACGCAGGGTCCCCGACATGCGTCGTCATGCCAATGCAGCTCACTTGCCCTGGTTCGTGGACGTGCGGTCGGCGTGCGGGCACTGTGAGTCCCAAATGAACCGTGTCGGCAGACGGCACATATACTCAGGGGCCGTGCACCCATCTACACAGGGCCACATGTTGCCAGAAGAGTGGCAGCGAAACATGACGGACATGCTGCGGGACATTGTGGAAACACTAGGTGTTACCCTAGGTGACTTGCCCACGTATGTTTGTCAGGAGGGCCTTGCTGCCCAGGCCTGTAGTGCCCCCTCCAGAGGCGATGGGGAGTACTATTATACTCATTTTCCGGGGGAGCCCGATGAATTTGTTCAGTTCAACCCGGCCGAACCAAGAGTGTTGAGGGAGCTCACTCACTGGCGAGTTGTCCTTAACCTCTTGGTGTGGGCCGGACCTGCTACGGCCCTCCAGTACATGGCACGCACTCTGGTGCCCGAAGAGGGCGCCCTCGTCCTCAGCAGCGTGCCCATCCGCCGCCGTCCGGGGCGCAACACCAACGCCCACTAGTGTAGCTGCCAGAAACTCGCAACCCCCCCCCCCCCCCTCCTTTCTTTCCCCATATCCCCGCACTAATGAATGCACATGATCTGTTGGCTTTCCATGATTCCAGCCTTGGTGCTTTTGAAGGCACACTGGGCTGGCCTTGCATTTTTCATGGGATCAGCCTTTTTCTAGGGGCTATGCTTGGCCCCAGCCTTTTGATAGTTTCATCCGGGGCAACTGTACCCTGCCCCGGTTTTGTCTACCCATCCGGGGTCATCCTTCAGAGACCCCGGCCTATAAATATCATTTTTTAGTGCTTTTCAAGCCGGTACCGGGGCCACCCTGTTGTTTCCAAGGCCCCGGCTTAATTACAAGTCCGGTTATTGAAAAAACATTATTGTAAATACACCTTTGTAAACGGCAATTAGGCGTGGTCGAATTCTCGCCACCGGGTAAGATGTGGTCACCTAGTAATAGACCGTAGCGGAAAATGTACACATGTAGTCGTAGTTTAATGTTTATTATTATTACCTGTTATGTTAGAAACCAGCACTCCTCAACTGGGAGGACCCAGTTAGCCAGAAGGGGGTGTTGTAGTGGAAATGCCAAAAGTCTTAGTTAGTAGTTACCGATCATTAATTTCCTGGGTGGGCGGCCCGTACAAGTGATTGACAGACAACCGCCCCCCACCTGAGGTCACAGGTCAACCACCTCAGGAACAGCAGTGTCGACTCGGATCTGATAGCGGACAGGAGGACCATCCCCTACCCTGCGGATCGGGCACTTCAGCATTTTCTTTCCGAGCGACGACAGGTATTGTCATTCCGCTACACTTGGAAATGTAAACTTCAGTCTCACGTTAGTTCTTTCAGTGCCAAGTTTTTGACTGAGTCAACAGCATTCCTCAGCACACTTTGGGCAAAATACATCTGAAGCACATCAAGGAAAGCTATTGACCTGGACCATAACATTCTCTGGAACTAGAGGCATGCCAATGCTTGACAAAGAGGTGCTTTCACAAAGAATATGAATCTAGCATCCTGATTATAATTGAAAGCAGTTCATCTTAAGTAGTTCGACTTAGTTGCAGTTGGCATTAAAAGAGTTTAACTTAACTCATTCCCCCTAATGACGCCTTTTCCTGCTTATATCCCGCTAATAAATGTTGTCTGCTAACTGTATTTTACTTATATAGGGATTATTTTAAAAAATTTTGATGAAACTTGCATGGACGATCTTTCCAAAGTATATGCCCATGGTCAACAGCTTTCCTTGGCGCACTCTGGGCACAATGTGCCCAATGAGTGCCAAGGAAAGCTGTTGACTCAGTCTTCTATCAGGGTGGAATGAGAAAATTCCCAAAGTGCCCTGGATCATACATAGGAATAACAACATAGTAAAGACCTTGAGTAAATCACATGGTCTCATATAAAACTTATCAACAGCAAATATTCATATTCATGGCAGAGTTTGTAGTAATTTTGCTTTACCTAACCCTTTCCCCGTCAACCTGCCAAAACCAGCTGGTGCTAAAATGGGGTCTGTTTCAGTGTTTTCAACTTATTTCAAACAGTAGTGATAAACACTTTGACACAGAATTGTAGATTAGACCTACCGAGATCATATATGCCCCAAATCAACAGCTTTCCTTGGCATGGGTTGGGCACTTTTGTGCACAACCCATGTCAAGGAAAGCTGTTGACTCAGTCTTTAATTCAAGGGGGAAGGGGTTAGACCCTCTGGAGACTGAGTCAACATTTTCCTTAGCACAATGCACTTAGGAAAGCTGTTGAGTAACTCCCTTTATCCTTCTTGATGAAAAAAGGACACATCCTTCACTGCAGCATTCCTCGTAATTTTTAACCCTTTCCCCCCTTGAATTAAGACTGAGTCAACAGCTTTCCTTGGCATGGGTTGGGCACTAAGTGCCCAACCCATGTCAAGGAAAGCTGGGGCATGTGATCTTGATAAGTCTCATGTACATTTCTCAGCCAAATTGGTTTTCATAACTGTTGAAATTAGCAGAATACACTGAAGCAGACGACATTTGACCACCAGCCGGTTTTGGCCGGTTTGAGGGGGAAAGGGTTAATGCGAAAAATTGCACGAAATACATCTCCATAAGATCCCTGCGGGCCAAAACAGTGACCTCAAATATCCATTTTGCTGCTTTCTATTCCCAAAGAATGTTTCTTGGAAATAACACTCTGACAGATTATTCCCAGAAACTTACCTTTGCGAAAGTTTGCAGTGGGTGGAGGTCCATCTGGCAATTGGCCTCGAGACAACTTCCTCATATTGTTAGCGAGAGAGTCCAACTTAGTCAGGCTGGCAAGAGAAGGTGAACTATAAACATACAGGGAGATACTGTATACATTGTATGGTCTGCGAGTCAGCCACACCCAAGTTAAGACCAAACACCAAGCTTGTTATTTGGCAAGCTTTCCACTTTTCCCGCAAGCACTTTCAATGAACTAATTTCCATGACCAAACCAGAAAAAAAAACAAAAAAACAACAAGATGGCCATGGGCTTAATGCTCTGCTGACCACCATCACCAAAAAATCCTTTTCTGAAATGTATTCAATCCAAAAACTTGAAGAATTTATCAAGGTTAGCCATATTATGCAATATCAAACTTCCACATGACACATGTTTGTGGTACATTTGGCATCATTCACCTTATTCTTTATCAAGATACTGAATTAAATGTCCTTATCTTAAGTGCTTAATGACCTTGAAAAATAGGTCAGTCACATAATCATTGGGTCATGGTGACCCAAAAAGTAGGTCACCAAGTAGAGTTTTATATAAAATATATTAAAGTGCAACTCTGATTGGGAGGCTCAATTCTCTTGGCTATTTATGTCCAAACTACATCCTACCATTACAAAATCACTTCTTTCAACTTAACAGGTATGGTGACCATACAAATAGAGATCAAGGTCACTGATCGCAAATTAAATTATTTTCTGACATATGGAATTTTCTGTCTTTCATGACATTTAAATTCATAATTTCCATCAAATTCACTGTTTTTTACCTGACGCAATATATTGAGTCCTTTCACACAAAACAATCATTGGGCCCCCTACACTTTTGCCATTGCATCCTGTGGGACCCAGAAATAGTTATGTTCACTGGTAAATTAGTGACCAAAACACCAGTATTTTGTCAGTGGACAACCAAATTATTTGGCACTTCTAGGACTTCAAATGATACATTTTATCTTGAAAACAATTTTAACTGTGCTGTGAGAGAAAATATCTTGCAACCTCAAACAACACAAAGGAAATTTGAATACGTAAAATAAATAGTGATTTTATTATAAAAATTTGACACAGAAAACATTGCAATAGGTGATAATAAGGGTTTTTATATACAGATGTTTCAGAAGCTTCACTGCAGCTTCAAATTTTTGCTTTGCTGGAACAGTACTCTATTTTGTATGCTCATTGAACATATTTTCACCAAATCCTTTCTAATGCATAATCCTGAAGCTCCAACATTGTGGATCTATCTTCTCACATTCACAGCTTGCTTGCATGTGGCATTTTCAGTAATTCCTCAAAGAGACACCAGATGACACAATAATAAGTAAGTCTTGACAAGCACCGCATGTATTCATGCTATGTTAAATAGATTCATTAATTAATTAATTAAGTATAAAAGGAAAGAAAAAAAAACTTTTTTGAGGAATTTGGTAGCTTTGGCAGAAGGGTATGAAGAAAGTTGAATGACACATTTTAATCAAAACTGGTGCCAAAAATATATGCAAGGAGTCCCCAGGACTCCTAAGTGTTAAACCCCAGGTAAAACCCTGGAAATTATAGGTGGTGCCACTAGTATCATAATAAATCGAGATTTTGACCTCTTCAAAAATCCCACTTAATTTCATGCAGATCCATGAAAAAGTTAAGGATGCTGGACTGATCACAAGATTTTCACATTTTGACCCATATTTTACAAACTACTATAGGTGGTGCTACCAACATTGAAGTAGACATAGACTTTCATACAGTTAACAAGATGTAAACATTATATGGGCGTAACCCAAAAGCTGTGGGAAGCAGAGCATAGACATGATGACCGCTATATTCCAACTGGCCACTTGACCTTGACCTTCAACTCAGATTAAAAAACTGATAAGTTCAAAATGTGCCTTTCGCTTTCAGCTTTCCATATATGGTCTGTTTCTGCACATTGGGTTAAAAACTTTTAGGGTGATTGAAAAAAAAAACAATCAACTTGGACAAGCACCGAAGTAAATAATTATCGGGTCAGGGTGACCCAAAAAATAGGTCACCATGTGGAGTTTTACGTACAATGTAATCAAGTGCAATTAGATCTGGAGGCTCAATTCTCTTTGCCATTGATATCTAACAGGCCTACTGACCTCACACAAATACGTGAAGGTCACTGACATTATATAACATGCTAGCACTCGACATGGTCTATTTATCCTATAAATTTGGCAAGTCTAATCCAATTGCTTTTCAAGATATGGAATTGTATATTGTAATGCATATATTGGCTCACAATTTCCGTCAAATAATAGGTAGCGCCACTAGTATCATAAGGAACTTAGGCTTTGACTTCCCCCACAATCCCACTAAATTTCATGAAGATCTATCTAATATTAGGGATGTTAGAGCAGTCACAAGATTTTCATATTTTTACCCATATATTACATAATACTGCAGGTGGCACCACCAATATGGAACTCGACCTACATTTTCATACACTTGATAAAAATTATGTGTGGCTGTCTTAAAAACTGTGGACTGTATCGCACTCACAAGAAAAAAAGTTTCCGGAAGGACAGAATGACGGATGAATGGACAGACACGAGTGATTGCATAAGCTCAGCGACCTTTGGTCAGCAGAGCTAAAAATGTTAGAAGGCACATATGGGAGCGCACTTATATACTAAAAACATACATTAAGGTTTTTATTTTCCACATCTTATGATATTTTAGACTGGAGAACCACAGCAAAAATTATCTCCCTTCATTCACCCATAACTCTGAATGTATTGCTTGTAGCATGCCAAAACCATGCACAGGTCTTTTTCGCGTCCCACAAAGCATGCATACACCACAGCTGATGGCTGTCTTGTCTTACAAATTATGTTGAATAAACAGTCCAAATAATGGTGTAAAAATGGGCCTCGTAAAATACATAACTCAAAAACCAACAGATATAAAAATTTTAATGCTTTATTTTGAAGCCGAAAGGAAAACAATTTCTTTTTAATTTCTCATGTTGCAGTTAAGAACTTTGTCCAAATGATTGTTGTCCAGCCATTTTCCTGAAATAAAATTTCCAACCTCAGCCTTTCATCCAATTTTCTTCTTTAGACCAGGCACTTCAAAGCCTCAAAAAGGCCACACAGTGTGTGCTAGTTGCATGTTCTCCTCCCCGTTCTTTTTGACACTTGATATTTTTCAGGGAAAGAGCGTTTCCAATCTGGCAGATAAGGCAATTTTTTTCATTTGACCCCAAATAGTGTACTGAGAACGAATTACCCTCAGTGCCCCCAATTTTTTTTCCATCGGTTCTGCATTTATTTCTTTTCTTTTCTTTCTTTTTTTTATTTCAGACTTCACAGGTTTCATAATATGGTGTAACTGTACCAAAAATCAAGCTGTGATGAATCCTTCTTGAGATATTATGGTAACACGATTGTCTACTTGTGCACCACTCTGACGGCCTTCAAGTAAATACTTCAAGGTTTCATAACCAGTTTAAAGAATAAGAGGAAGCTGACTTTTGATAGGGATGTGATCCATCATAATGTGCACCTCTATTGAAAATTCGGTGAAGCTGCAATGGATCTTTGTTGAGATATTATGTTAATGTCATGGCCTTGTGCACCACTCATACAGCCTTGAAATAATTAGTTTAAAGTTTCATAAAAAGTTTATAAATACAAAGAGGAGCTGGTTTTAAATAGGAACCTGGTCCATCATAAGATGCATCTCTGACAAAAATCTGGTGCACCTGCGGTCTAAATTTTTATAGATATCGCGGTAACTTCATCAGGGTTGACGCCACTCAGACAGCTTTAAAACGACATTAAAAGTTTCATAAAAAGTTTAAAAAATAATCAGAGGAAGCTGGTTTTCAGTAGGAACCCAGTGCATTATAAGGTGCATCTCTGATGAAAATTTGGGAAACCTACAGTGACTATGTTTTGAGATACGCCGGTAACATCGACAAGACAGACAGACGGACAATGCAGGGGACCAAACTCTGCGGCACTTTATGTGATGAGGATTAAAAAAAAAGAAAAGAAACAATGTTAGCTTGGCCAGTAGAAAAGAAACAATGTAAGCTTGGCCAGTTTCATCGCTCATATAGCTCTCCAGAGACTGGTCTGACAGCTGAATATGAATGCTTACATACTAACATACCAGGGTAAAACATAATTGGAACTACTATCATTGTGTAATTTATGGCGACATGTTTTGAGTAACATCACAGAGCATATTATAACAGTCCCATTTGATATGTCATATAATGGACCCCCACAAATAGCAATGTGTAATAAGTAAACACACTGCCTTGACTGCAGCGAGGTTACATCCTGGATCACCTACGAGTTTGCAATTTGGAACGTTGTAAAAACTGGTCCACTACTTGTCCCAAACTTGTGCAAAACTCCTGTGACACCAGGTGAAAAACTTAATTTCATCACGGTAATTGTGGCTTCAGATCCTTTTTACTCCCCGACTCTCTATCAAAACATTTATTAGTATGTGTTGTAAATACATGGAAGCTTCGCAAATAAAATTCAGTAAAATCAACTTGCGGAATAAAAAAAAAGTAAAAAATAGGACATATGAATAAGCAAGTGAGATGTTCCAGGCCATCTTATGCTTGCACCAGTTAGGTCTTGTTAATTTACTGAATTCCAGCACTTCATACCCCAGACACCACCACATCCCATGGTAAGTTGTAATTAGGAACACCTCTTGGGTGCAGTTTTGGGTTGTTTGTCCCTTAAATCGCTGATTTAAGGCTCCATCAACAGCTGTCCTTGGGGCACTTTACCCGCAAAGTGCCCCAAGAAAAGGTGTGGACTGAGACTACTTTTTGCTTTAGACTAGGCTTGTTGGTATTTGAATGAAAGGTATCTTCATGAGGAATTTGAATCTTTTAACCATTACATGTCTAACGGTAATGAGAAAATGACAACAGTCATGATTAGCACCTTAAGGGTTAACATAACAAATCCCCCACTTGGTAAACAAGCTGTTCATGAGTGAAAGCTCGAGCTCCTTCTCAATAAATTGACAGCATAAGATTTATACAGGTCAGCTGTACACAAGAAAAGTGTTCTGAGTCAAGCCCTTGCAGGGAACATTTACCATAACCCGGGGAGAGAAAAATGACGACTTGAAGTCCTGGGCCGTTTGACTCACCTGTCTACCCTACTAGGAGGAGAGGCTGGTTTGATGTACTCCATGTTCTCTCTTGATGCTCTCTGCAGCTGTTCCTCTATGACTAGAGCTTGTTCTAGTAGCTGCAAAAAACATTTGATTTTGTCTACAATGTTATTGCACTACCTCACTCATGCAGGTGCATCACAATTTAGTTGTAACAATGTTTACGTCCTACTACTTTTGAATTCCATTCTAGAAAATGATAATTCACCCCCAAACATAGAATAAAGTAAGACGAATAGTTTTCAGCAGACCTAAGAATGAACTCGAAACAAGGCAAGTCCAAATTTTGGATCAATCCTTCCATCTTCCATCAGCATCTTCCAGATCTGCATACCCTGAGAAGTCAGACAAACTGCTTTACGGGAGTGACAAAATTTAACGGGTTTGTACACACCTGGAATCTGCGATTAAGGAATGCGGCCCGCCGTATTCTTTCTGTGTCTGTCTTGAAAGGTTTGTTGAGAATCTGGAACCGTGGATCCATAATGATCTCCTGCCAGTGACGATACCCATGTCTTGTTATGGTTACGGATTATGCTCACACACATGTACACAAATATACAGCACTTGACAAAGCAGGGTAGGTTACTGAAACCCAATGGAGGTACAATCAATTAGGTCACAAATATTACAGAAAATATACTACATACCTCTGAGGACATATAATTCAAAGCGCCAGTTTCTCGGATACAATTTTGATCAATATAAGTGAGGGTGGGCAGTTTGTTAATTTTTTTTTTTTTTTTTTTTTTTGGGGGGGGGGGGTGAACTTATGTTTGAAGGAAAGGCCCAAAATCAAGTATAATGCTGATGTCAGAGCACAAGATTGTTCAGTGGTTCCTGTCTTGAGAGACCACTCCAATGAGACCACCTGCCTTGAAAGACCACCTTATACACATTCGGTATAATGGGCCTAATTTGGCTCTGATTTACAACATTTCAAGTATAGGGACGAGAAGATACTCCATTATAGACCATACCCCCATGAAGAGGTAGCCCGGGCACATGAAGAGGTAGCCTTCTGATCAAAATGGGCACTGATCTGAAGTTTTGTTGCCCAGCAATGGACACTGAGCCCCGGAGCAGGGTTTCCATCTAGAAAAATTGCTGCGGACAGATGGCTGTTCCACAAGTGAAATAAAAAAACCCTTCTTTTTCAATAAAATTTTGCAGGATCTGTTAATTTTTGTAAATGTATTTATAACAAATGAACGCCGCGAATTGGGAACTCCTGGTCTTCATGAAGAGAATGAATATTCTCTACATATTTGCCATAATGCACCAGCACATTATGGCATATGTACAGAACACCCATTCTCTTCATTTCGCCCACGAGTTCCCAATACACCAGTCCATAGGACTCGGGTTTATTCCGTCCACTTCAGGAAGTGCAACCTGTATTGCTAACATTTTGTGCTCCACCACGCTGGCCGCATTACACGTGGAAGGATCAGAAAGTAAAACTCCGGATGTGCTTGGATTTCATGAAAAATCAAACTGTCAGCAAACTATACATGCATGTTTCACCACTGATGTGACATTTTAAGTAAAAGATTTGCACTGTTCAGCACAATTCATGTTGTAATCACAAGCACTAGCCGTGGCATCCGTTGTAAACACGAAGGCATGGGCCAGACTCGGCTACTTGCTGATTGGACAATCAGGCCAACAATGGAATGCATAATTAATTACGGTCCGAAAAAGATCGGTACAACTCGGTATGAACAGGTCTATTGGTGACATTTATTCCTATAATGAATGCCCTGAAACCAGTTTGACCTCTTAAGGGACCAGAACACTTTAGAACAGTAAAATTAGAGAGTGCTAGTTTTTGTTGAATATTTTCTCTTTTCTACATTTTTCATTTAAACCCATAAAAACTATATATTTTATGAAAGAAGACATTTTGATAAATTAAAAACCAGCAACAGATCTTTTATAACTGTTCAGTCATCAAATCTTAATTAATTTTTAAATTACAATTATTTTTTCATACTTTGAGTATAAACAAAAACAAAATAGCTCAAACATATTTCAAGATAAACATTTAACTTTGATCAAAGTAGACAGAGCATACTGTTGGCTAAACAACCGTATCTCCATCTTTTTCATAAAGGGTTAAATTAAAATTTTAAAGCTTTTTACATTTTATTATTTTAACATTTCACTAAAATTTCAATGATGCATAAAAAATTCCCCAAGCCCTTTCTAAAAAATCTGAGATACAGCATATTAGACACAAGTGGTAGTTTTAATTTGATACTACAAGCTAGCTTGTATGTTAATTTTTGACTATGCTATTTTGTATTTTATGTAAATTTTGCAAATTTTAATCAAAATTAAATTGAAATGGATAAATTTGAAATTCAATAGTACATTTAAATTAAGACAAATGTTTT
This sequence comes from Hermodice carunculata, assembly GCA_964020975.1. Lineage (NCBI taxonomy): Eukaryota > Metazoa > Annelida > Polychaeta > Eunicida > Amphinomidae > Hermodice > Hermodice carunculata. The sequence continues at coordinate 38,571,463 of OZ026627.1, forward strand.
CTTTCAGAAAATATATGCTTGCGATAGTCTTGCATGAAAAACAAAAAAAACAAGAAAAGAAGATTTGCTTCAAAGCAAATCTGTCTGTGTGCCTTCAAAAGTTGTAAATATTAAATGGCAAAACTTTTGTGTTGTGATACTTCACATTCCATTACGCTTATGGCTAGTTGAAAACTTCAAAGTCCAAATGAAACTGATCTTTGAACTTTAGAGGTTGCATGTAAATTGCAAAACTGTACAGTGTTACAATCCCCACAATTTAAGTCCAACATGATTAGAATTGGATGGAAATTGGCCGAGTTATGGCTGGGTGAAACTTTTAAAGGTCCAAATGACATTGACTTTTGACCTTCAGGGATCACATGTAAGTTTCAAAATGTGCAGTGTCACAATAGCTACAATTTGAGCCCAACATGATCAAACTTGGATAAAAATTAATCAAGTCATGGCTAGAAGAAAGCCACCATAGAAAGTGGCCTTTGACCTTGAAATGACCTTTGACCTTGAGATGACCTCTACCTAAAGTAGACATTGACCTTTAAAATGACATTTTTGACCTTAAATTGACCTTTGACCTTGACACGACCTTGACATTTGAGATGACCTTTGCCTTGCTATGATCGAACTTCTATACACTCGTAACCACATCTACTATAGTATAGAAGATATTGAAGATTTAAAACTTTAATTAGCCCTCATTTGCATCATTTTGAAAAGCATGAGCTCTCATTATAAAAAGGCGAGGCTTCATCTATAGAAATATAATTGTGCCAAGTTTGGAGTTTCTACGTATAATACTTTTCAAATGAAATGTGGGACAAATTTGCCTGTAAAAAAAGAAAGAGAGAGAGAGAGAGAGAGAGAGAGAGAGAGAGAGAGAGAGAGAGAGAGAGAGAGAGAGAGAGAGAGAGAGAGAGAGAGAGAGAGAGAGAGAGAGAGAGAGAGAGAGAGAGAGAGAGAGAGAGAGAGAGAGAGAGAGAGAGAGAGAGAGAGAGAGAGAGAGAGAGAGAGAGAGAGAGAGAGAGAGAGAGAGAGAAACAATATGTCTGTGTTGGCACACAGACATAATAATAACATATTTCTACATGAAAGTCACAAAGTGTACCAGCCCCTTAGGGTTACCTTGTCCTGAAAGCATAATATTCTGTCCACCTTAACTCATTCCATACCAGTCCATGATTTTCCGTATATTTACCTAGATTTCAGACGACAGTTGCATATTTAAATTCTTCATGAAAAGAGCTTTCGTTCAAGTACCAGCATTCCTATAGTTTGAAGTCAGTGGTTCTGGCACTGCCTGGCAAGACAACTTGCCAGGCAATACCAGAACCACTGACCAAGGCCTGAGACCATTGTATGGAATGAGTTAAATGTCTTTGAATAAGATATCCCATTATTTTCAGTGCCAACTGCACCCTACGACTAACTAGCTAAATGAACTAATCTGAATTACAATAAGGGTGCTAGACTCATGTTTCTTGTGAAGACCTTTCGTTCAAGTACCAGCCTGCTATGTTGACATGGAATATAACAGTCCGGGTCAACAGCTTTCCATGGCATGCTTTGGGCAAAATACAGTAGTCCCTCTTTTGAGCGACCACCCCTAGCGCCGACAAAAAAGCGGTCGTATAATGCAGGTGGTCGCTCATTGGAGGAATCGCATATGCACCACCCCAAATCCATGGCGGACTTCCAGGTATTTTGGTAGCGAGGTACGCAAATTTCTGCCACCACCAGGTCATCATTATCGATTACATATGCTGTGAAAAGAAATTATCATTTATCAAATTTAACAATTACAACCCTTAAAATCTTTATTTCAATAAAGAACTCTTGTCTGGGAGATGTGTTTCGCAACTTGAAAATATTTGCCGGTCTTGAGTTTTGTCATTTTCCCATTACGCTCAATGGGCCCGGTACATCGCCGGGTACGTAGCCTTCGTTTGCCAAGTAACCAGCTTAAACTGTCATAAAATTGTTTTGACGGCATTACTCACTGTCTTAACTTTATTCTACACATTTGGTGGAGCCTAACTCACCGTAATTCATAAGTTATGTATCAAAATAAGACTCGGCATTTTCCCATTGCCACCACGTGTGGTTGTTTGGGCGCCGTGTTGACCTCGTTCTGAACCGTGGGAAAAAATGGACCTGGCATGCATTTCGTCAGTGTCTGTCGCACGTGCTCAAGCAGGCAAGCACGTGTTTGATTGCGGTTCAAAGTGATTCTGATCTAGCGAAAGTTTTCATCGTTCATTTGATAAAATATGGGATGATTAAACATGGTTCAATTGGAAATGAGAATATTAAATAATAATATTTCTGGGCTTTCCGCTTATTTGCCACAGGTAGGTTAGGTTTCGCATGCAAAAAAAAGCTATGACCACGTGGCTGCGGTAAACAACGAAGATTGTTCCGGACGCTTCCGGCAACCTCCATCGTCATTCAGATTTGAAGCATTTCAAGATGGATGATGTGAACGAACAGGAGTTGAGTGGGATCGATAAAGTTCCCATCACAAATAAATTTCTGTGGATCATTATGAAGTTTAGCTCACAAAACAATCCATAATATCCCAGGATACAGAGAAAGAAAAAGAAATAAGATGGTCGAAATCTTCTTGAGTCGAGGTCCACAATGGAGAGGCCCGATACATGCGGAGTAAGCCACATTCACTGCCGTGGTAAAAATGTAAATAAATGGAAAGATCCTACGCTCGTGAGGAGGAATAGATACTGATTGATCAAATTAAAAAGTTGTTTACGGAAATTTATCGTAGAAAGAAATCATTTATTGCTTGCACTCAATAAATTTGACAAGAACCATGTAAATTTTATAACAATGGGCGAGTTGCATGCATGTATTTCGTTGGCAGACTCGAGGCGTAGTGGCCGATCATGGCTTAAATTTGTCTTACGCGGTTGCAAAATCGGTTCATTTTGCATGGTCGCTGGTCGCGTTTAACAGGTGGTCGTTCATAAGAGGTAAATTATTAAAGAAAAACAACTTTGGCGACCAAATGTGGTCGTTCAAACCAGGTGGTCGCTCATAGGAGGGGTCGTTCAAGACAGGGACTACTGTAGCCCAAAGCGTGCAGAGGAAAGCGGCTGACTTAGTCGTCAAAAATGTGGCACTGAAAGAGTTAAGCAACAAAACTGTTTCCAGTTCCAAGGATACGTGATGGTACCAGCCAACAGCCAGAAGTCATGTCTGCGATGCCACGTTTCATACTCTTTTTCTTGCTGCATGAGCGACTCCTCATGGTACCACACTTGGTGCAGTTCTGTGAAGCCACCATCAGCAATGTAGAACATAGTACGCAGAGCTTCTTGTTTCTTTCGCAGTTCCTCCTGCTGTCGTTTTTTCTCCTCTTCTGCCTTCCTCATTTCTTCCTCCCTGACCTTCCTTTCTTCTTCTGCTGTCTTCCGTGCTTCCTCTGCTTTCTTTCGGTACGTCTCGAGAGTGGCTACAAGACAGCAAAACCATTTACCGTTTGTTTCCTTATGTGGAGCACTCCACTTTTTCTCCACTGAACTTACACCAGAAACAAACTAAAGCTGTTGCCAATTTTTTCCCCACATTATAGCTAACCAAACAGATCAATGTCCGTCTTTTCTCCACTCCATCTGTACTTGAAATTGAGATAATGTAAAGCTATTAGCAACAATTTCTCTTGCATTCTTGCCTGTTAAACAGACCAGTCTCCATGTTTCCTCCAGTCCACTCCTACCTCAGATAAAATAAAGGTGTCTGCATTTTTTCCTTTGCATTATAGCCTGCTGACAGATCAATCTGTTTTCTCCACTCCACAAAGCTGTTAGCAATTTCCCCCCTGCTGAACACAAAGACCCTCCCCTTTTCTCCACTCTACCCACAGCCAGATTATACAGCGCTTAGTCTAATTGGGATCAACTCTGTTTACCGCAAATGAAAGGTTATTCCCAGGTATCCATTTTGACAAAAGTATGCTTGCATAGCATTTTATAGCCAAGCTCGAATTCTCTAGCTTGCTGTTAACATTTTTCAGTCCCAGTATCAGGATGTCTTTAAATGCTGTCATCCTGGTTACTTTAAGCAGAGTAATCATTTACACCAGCCACAAACAGTTCACTCTCCCTACTGTATGTTAAATTAACTCTCTTGCTGTTAACCAGCTGGAGGTCAAATCTCATCTGCTTGAATGATTTTTGTTTTTCATTAATTTCATCGTCGATGAATTTTAGGGACGCTGAATTTTATAATTTACCATGTTACGCATTCTGTTTGTACAGCAGTACTTGCTATTTTAGGCCACCCCTACGGCAAGGAAAAAGTGGAATTACTGGTGGCCATAAAATACAGGTTAATTCATCCGTGGAACACACTTGTGTCTGAAGTTTGATTGGTCTTAAAAAGATGCGAAGTCCCTCGAGCAGGCATCGTACAGGTCCCACTGTACTTATCTTGTATGGTATTGCGTTTTGCATTTACTTAATACTAGGTCACAAGCTAGTCATAATCCTGCTTTAATAATTATCCCTTGGGACTGGGAGAGGCAACAGCTGGCAAGTGATGGAACGTAACTTTTGAACAAACCATCCTTCGTTATACCACTCAATAGGTCTACATGGATTTACATCATTATAGATCAAGCCAATTTTTCACAGCATTTGGCTACGAAGCTAAAGCTAATTATTTGTACATTGCCTTAACAGGCTGTACATTTTTTTTTTTTTTTTTCAAATCTTACCTTTCAAATTCTCTTCCCTGATTTCTGCTTCTGTTTTTGGTCGAGATTCTTGTTTTGTGACACCATCTTTTTCTTTTGGTGAACCTGATAAGCTTTCTTCTTTGTCTGATTTTGATTTTTCCTTATTTTCTTCAGATTTCTCTTTCAAATCCTTTTCTACTTTTGAGTCTTTATCTTTGGATTCACTTTTTGCACATTTCTTCTCATCACCCTCTTCCCTTTTTTCAGAATCTTTTTGTTCTTCCTTTGTTTTATCTGTCTCCGTAGCCCCACCAATTTCTTTTTCCTCCTTTGCTTCAGACACATCACTAGCTTTGTCCTTCTCCTTTGAGCTGTGTTCCCCTTTATTTTCACCCTTCTCACTTTGGTCAACTTCTTTTTTGTCTCGCTCTACTTTGTCTTTCTCCTCACCAGCTGCATCTGCCTCTGTTTTCACTTCTGTTTTCCTTTCTATTTCATCTTTTCCTTCTTCGTCGCACTTCTTCTCTTTTTCTGATCCAGATACTTCAACATCATCCTTTGTTTCTTTATCTTCATTTTCAGTATCCCCTTGTTTTGTTTCTGAAACCTCCATAGCTTCTTCATCTCCCTTCTTCTCCTTTTCTGATCCAGATACTTCAACCTCATCCTTTGTTTCTTTAATTTCAGCATCACCTTGTTTTGTTTCTGAAAACTCCATAGCTTCCTTTGATTTATCTTCTTTCACATCAACTTGTTCTTCTCCCTTGGCCTCTGATTTTACTTCTTTCTCTCCATTCTCTTTTGTCTCTTGTGACTCATTTTTCTTTTTAGATGCTTGGTCCTCTTGCTTCTCATCTTTGTCACCAGATGTCGCTCCCTCAGCTTCCATTTTCTCTTCTTTCTTTTCATCAACTTCCATTTTCTCTTCCTTCTTTTCAACACCAACCTCCATTTTCTCTTCTTTCTTTTCTTCATTGTCATCCTTTTTCTCCCTTTCGTCTTCAGTCTTCTCTGTATCTTTTTTATCCTTTTCTTCTTTCTCTATTTTCAGGTCAGATTCTTTAGAATCTGTGTTCTGATCTTTTTTATCCTTTTCTTCTTTCTCTATTTTCGTGTCAGATTCTTTAGAATCTGTGTTCTGATTTTCATTACCTGCTTTTTCCTTCTCATTAGAATCTTTGTCTTTTGCTTCTGTTGAATTTTTTGTGGTCAGTAATTTTGTTAGTTCTTTACTTTCTGCTTTGCTTTTGTCACCTTTGGGTGAATCTTTCGATGTGGACGGGGTACCGTAAGGTGAGACACCAGAAGCAACAGGCTTCAAGCCAAACTGCGCCAAACTGTCTGTGCCATTTTTCTTCTCAAACTCAAGGACCTGAAACATACAAAAAGTCTTATCGTTAACTTTTACTACTTATATACTTTTACCAATTTCCTCTCATGTCCAGCTGGAATGGAAATAATGCATTCAAACTGCACATCACAAGAACTGCAAACAGAGTAACAACATACCATATTGTTGGCAACCAGTCATCCCCCATTCAGCATGTGCAAATATTGAGCTCATCTCTCTGAGAGGTACTCTGCCAGTCCTGGCTGGGGTCCATTGTAAAGATGACTGCCCCACAAGTGAATTTGTCAGGAATGTATTACTTCATGACAAATTTGCACATACAAAGCATTACATGTGGCAAAGTTTGACATAGTCCATTAGGTTTGTAATGTTACCTCATGCCACAAAACAATATGTAACTCAATTATGAGGGGATGACAGGATAATATCACAGGATACTTTTAAAGTCATGTATATGTGTCAATATATCAAGGTCTGCATCTATTTTCATCGTGTTGTTGATGCTGAACAAGGGATGCTTGACAACAAGAAGTGTACCATGATCAATGACATATTATACTCAACATGTGATCTAGTGATATACTCCAACTCTGTCAGTGCCAGTCTCACTGCGCACTAGCTTCCCAGCATCCACCTTAAGTCAAATTACTTAAAATGAACTTCTCTGAATTACAATAAGGGTGCTTGATTCAGAGTACAGTGAAACCTGTTTCGAGAGACCATTGTGAGGGTGGACCACCTGCCTTTTGAGGCCATGTTTACCATGTCCCTTTTGCCATCTGTCCCATGCTATTGCACCACTATTGAGAGACCACCTGCCTTATGTGACCACTTTTTGGCCTGCTCTAGGGGTGGTCTCTCAAAACAGGTTTTACTGTACTTGTTAGGGGCCTTCCGTTGAAGTACCAGCATGCCTGTAGTTACAAAGAAGATAATAGCCCAGGTCAACAGCTTTCCTCAGTGGGTTAGGGCTCATTGTGCCCAAAGTGCCCAAAGTGCATCGAGGAAAGCTGTTGACTCAGTCCAAAATGCAGCACTGACAGAGTTAATTCAAATCCAGGAAACCTCTGTAAAATTTCTGTCACTTTCAATTAAGATTAAAATACTTAAGATGAAAAGCTGTTATAATCATCTGAAGAACAAATCTAATTGTTGCTTCAAAATTCAAGGTTTGTGCAGCCAAATAAGTGAACACATACTATTTATCGTTTTGACCCCTTTTATTTCAGGACAAATGGGCACATTTTAGACATCATAGTGCATCTGTAAATTATCTCACCCCCATAGTTCACATTGAGTGGGTCTGTACCTTGCTGTCAATCACATACCAGATATTAACAAAAAAGCGTATATGCAGCCTCTGGAGGTCAAGCTCAACCAAAATATTTTGTTTGAATACTGAAATTTTTTTTTTCTTTTTTTTGGTTGTTTTGTTAGGTTGACAAGGGACTAGAGCATGTCTGAAAATTTAGCACGGTTTCTCAAGCAAAAGAAAAAATATTGAGGTCTGCAGTTAGCACATGTGGCATGGACTAGCATGGATGTGACAACAGTTTGGAATGATCCACACAATGACTGTCATTTTGCCAAGGATAAAATTCATCAACAATCTGCTGTCGAAGATATGCTTCTACCAAAACGAAACACAGGCCTGTATGCCATGGTGATGCACCATCTTCTCTGTTATCGACCGATCATCTACAAGTTCTCACCTTCTTGCGAATGAGTGCCATTATGCCTATCCTGGTTAGAACGTGCTGGCGGGACAGTCCCTCGCAGGGCACTCCATCGGAGAACTTGTCAGCACCAGACGACACTGGCTCACACAAATGTCTCATGAAAAGGGAGACATATGCCCGGAATACTCGCTCCGGCTTCCCACGCAAGTCCCTTGTCAACCTAACAAAGCAAACAAAATAAATAACGTATTACTTTACCACACATGACAACTGGGAATTTCATTATGATGCTGGTCTAAATTAGACCGTGTTACAGCAAAATCGATGATCATGGGACTTTAAACATGGAACTAATGGGAACAGTACGTACTTTAGTGGGACACTCTTGTTACATCCCCAACGACCTTGTAATGAGGGGTGTTATAAAGAGGGAGCACTGTAGCACTGATTTGTAAGACCACTTGTTGGCAGCCAAGTGAACTTATACTAGAGCTGGTCTTTACAACATGCACCACTCTAACTAATGGTAAACATATTGAATGTTAAATTGTACACTATTTTAACATTTTTGGAGTCAGAAAAGGGGGAGAGGGGCACTCAAGGACTAAAAAGGGATAAAAATTAAAAATCTGATATCGCTCACCACTGCGTGTGGAAAACATCCTCTGGAGGCATGCCGTATCGCATGATCGTATCCAAGAAGGCACGTCGCTGACGTGCATTGAAACCAAGCACCTGCAATATTAAGATGTTTCTTTGTACTATTTTTGTTTTTCGTTTTGAACTCAATTGTTCTCACAGATTCAAATGCCTGCATCAGTCACTAACCTGGAAAATGTTAATTATATGAAACTCTTTCTTGCCAGGACTCAACAGCTCTATTCAATGTACATGTTTTTTGTTTTTGTTTTTTTTTTGACTTTAAACAATATCCTCTGCAATATTTTATTCATTCTTTGAACATGTTGTTAATGTATGCAAGACTTCAAGAAAAAAAGCAAAACTTAAAGCTGTCAGGAAAATATATTAAAATGCATTATATAACCAACCAGAAAATACACTTTCAGTGTCTTTCAAAGAATCAATTTGTGCCAAACTTCCTACAACCCAAAAGATTTCACACTCCTCATTCTACCAAGATAGGGATAGGGTAACTCTTTGTGTATATGCATTTTGAAACCTCACAATAGATTTTGATGATTTTTTGATAACATATGTCTCCATCTTGAGACAGCATCCTTAGTGCCATGCAAAGAATGGTCTTATCAGACACATGGTCTTTCATGACAGGTATGCTGACATGAAATTCATGCGACTCTGTCACACAACTCTCCTGGCTGAGGATTGTGAGCGATCATGGCAACTTTTCTCTCTAGACAGTGGTGACTGTATTACTCATTATTTACATTTACTGTGCTTCCTCCCTGTTCAATATATATGCAAAGAACCCCTTCAAGCTCAAGCTGCTGCATTGCACTTGACAATCATCCAATGCAGCGAGTGCTGCCGGAACTACTTTTTCATTTCCCCTACAACAGATTCATGCTACAATGTGGCATAATCTGCCTTGCTTGTTCTTTCCTTCGTGTCTCGTGTATATTTGGGGCTTTCGTGTCCATATTCTGCTAATACCATTAATACAATGTACAACAACGGCATTACACTGGAACTGTTTCTTTGACATGCCATTGTGTTGTTCTTATCTGATGCACCACCTTCTGGCCACTTCTGACACTAGCTAAAAGACAGAAAGTTTAGGGAATTCAAGCCTTTTTGCACTTTAAAATATTCAATTTTTACTGTTAGTGTATTCAACGGATGAAAAACTATAAACAAAGATAATGACTTTCGTTTCTATATCCTTCGCCAGGTCAAGCCTGGTTAAAACTTTGGTACCGGGACAGAAGTTGCCTGGACTTACTGATATTTGTCCATTGACTTTGGCCAATAAGGGCGGCATTTCCTTGGAAGTCTTCTCCTGGGATTTAGCTGAAAATGGACAATGTGCCATATGAAAAAAATATTCTTTCACAATGTAAATCACACAAAAAAATCTGGCATGATATATATATATATATATATATATATATATATATATATATATATATATATATATATATATATATATATATATATATACAGTAAAACCTCTCTAACCAAACACCTCTGTATACCGAACACCTCTCTATACTGAACACCATTTCTTGGTCCCAAATATATACTTTTGATGCTACCAAACCTCCCTATACCGAACACCTCACTATACTGAACACTTTTTTCCTGTCCCAAGGGTGTTCGGTATAGGGAGGTTTCACTGTATATATATATATATATATATATATATATATATATATATATATATATATATATATATATATATATATATATATATATATATATATGCAAAAGCATGAACATATCCAGACTGAGCTGGGACCGAAACATGGGCAACTCTACAATTTACATGCATTTGCTTACAAATGTAGATGGACATTAAAGATTGAAAAGTCCCATATATAGACATGATGGAAAGATGCTCCAGGGGGAAGATTTTACAACATTATCAACCTAGTCTTGCGTGCACTACTTGGTTCTGCTTCTACCTCTGACAGTCAGTATTTGCGAAAAAAAAGGGTCTTCATACAAATTTAAACCTGCTGACTATGATAAAATATTCCCGATTGCAAATGCAACGAATGAGCTGCTCATGTTAGCTTGATGCAGTATTTTCTTTTATTTAGTTACCTTTTTTGGCAGTTTTCTCATCACTTTCAGAGTCCTCCTCCTCCTCCTCCTCCTCTTCTGCAAGCAACAGTAAAGGGAGCCTCAGCCAATCTATCAAATCTACACAGCTATTATGCACTTAGCAAACCAAGTATCAATGAAGGCTCAATTACCAACACAGTCCACTTTACAGCTGCGTCACCTCAGGAAAGTAAAAGCTTTTTACCTCAGCAGAGTAAAAGTATATACAGGTACAGTGGTCCCTCTCTTGAAAGACCACCTGCCTCAAAAAGGGTATATTTTCAAAACACTTTGCTCAGTTCTTTTTTTGTTATTTTCACCTCCATTGATGACCCATCTGGTCTGAAACTCCGAAAGACCACAATTTGCTGATCCTTGGGTGGTCTTTAAAGACACTTTCATTATACCTTTAGCTTTGTCTACTAAGTAGGACAACTTATTCAGTGCATGTTGTGGCTGGGGTGGACTG
>OZ026627.1:38582596-38712596 GCA_964020975.1 Hermodice carunculata
AAGTAATTTGTGTTTGTTGTGTTGTGATTTTGCCAGGCAACCAGACTTCTTTATAGACAGAGCTTAGTACTTATGCTATGGTTAATAATACATGCCGACATGCCTGGAAGAAGCCCAAATTAACACGAGAGAGGCTTGAAAATTTTCTCAAATGTGGCGCAAACTTTTGCCATAGTTTTTTTTAATTTCACAAGCAATTATTGGTTTCTTCAGTTGGGCTAATAACTGTCTGCATGTCAGAGATAAGAGACAAGTATTGTAGCATGAATCTTTTGAACAGCCCTGATTTCTGGACCAAACCAACGATCACACTCAGTATTGCGTTAATCATGGTGTATATTCCATTTTTGAGTCCTGTTTCAACATGTCAAAAACCAAAGCATAGAGACAGCAACAAACTAACAAGATCTCTGACATAACATCCGAAGTAAATCTTGTAAGCTCATTAATATAAAGTGGTCCCCCTCTTATAAGACCCCCTTCATCAGAGGCCACCCCTCTTGAAAGGCCAGCATTCTTGTACAGAGAGTATGGTACATATATTTCTATTATATTCTCCCCCTCAAGAAAGGCCACTTTTTGGCTGCATTTGGGGTGGCCTTATAACAGGGGGACCACTGTATCTTTTATTTCATAGCATGGCAGTTGCCTTGCAGAGCTCTGCTGCGTAGCTAATCATATTACTATAGTAACTAGCCCCACCCACTCTACACCAAGTAAACAAGGCTAGCATGTACATCAACTCTTTAATAGCAGGAAGCACAACATACACCTTATCCAAAATCTGAAAGCTCAACTAATGTAATTACACTGGCCCCTTCCCTCTCCAACACCCCCCTCCCCAACCCCCCACTCCCAGAAAAAGGCATCTCTTCACCAAAGGTCTTTTCTTCCTGCTGCAAGTTTGGTACATGTGGGGTATCTCATAGGATGAAAAGTGTTTATATATGAACATGTTGAAGGGTAAATCCAAATGACAGCTTGTAACTGATATTCCAACATTGGCAAACTGAAAAGTATCTGGGAACTTCCCTTTAGAAAATTCTTCATGCAGGGACCACTGTGACCGTTAGCCAATTGGCATAGTGTTAATACTTTTTTTTTTTTTTTTAATTTGGCATAAGAAATGTGTAAATGGCTACAATATTTTAAAGTGAATTATCAAATGGGCATGACAGAATCTTTGTTAATACTTACTCATATTTCCAATTTTGGCTGCACATTTCTGAAGTCTAAATCTATCCGCTTCATGCTAAAGGACTAGAAAAATTCAACATATGATATTTTTGGATTGCTCTGCTCAAAAAAGACAGGTGTCATTTGTGAACAGACTGGTGTCCCGACATGATCTTGTCTTACCTGATTGGCTCGTGTCCGGCTCATAATCTGACAAATATTTTGGTGAGTCTTCGTCTCTTTCCTCCTCCTCCTCCACTCGCTGTCTGGTTGCCACATTGGCTCGAAACAGGGCATCAGTGGCATAATTCACCTGTAAACAGTTGTTTTGTACCTACTGTTTGTCTGATGTTAAATCAAGTGGCAGCCACTCTGTTACTTAAGGCATGGTCAAAACAGCAATTTTTGCATAGCAATTTGTACCTATACATAACACATCATTATCAGCGGACCAAAATAAAAACAAAACAAAAAACATATGAATATCCATAGGATTTCTACTGCTCATATATTCAAAAAATTCAAAAACACCAATACATGTTCTTAATAAGTAACTTGCATATCTGCCTTCCATTACCTTTCAAATTTCACTGCTGAATTTCTTTGGCATTTTTTTTTTTTTTTTGGATTCAAAAATTTGTTTTTTTGCTTTTTTTTGTTTTTGTTTTTTGTTTCAATGGCACTAGTAGCTAAGTATTCTTCTAAAGTATATTTATACAAACCTGTTTTCTAACACGCTTGCCTTTGCCAAGACTACGCGCAATTTCTTCCTTCTCTCTCTCCATTTGTGCAATGTATTCATCACGGGCAGTTCCCAACACCCGGGCCCAATAGTCCTCGTTCTCCTTGGCCTTGGCTTGTTTCTCCTCCTCTTCCTTCTTTCTGGCTTCTTCTTCCTCCTCTTCCTGTCGATAATTACAGAGAAAATGAATAATGATGCACAAACACCCTAAAGACAAGCCAAAAGCTTTTAGCAAGTTTGGCATTTTCATAAGATTCTCCCAAGAGGGGCCACTCCATCGTAAGGTCACGTTTCTTGTGCGCCTTTGAGGTGTCCTTACAAAACTGACGCCAACCTAGAGGCTTCAACTACAGATGCTAATACGCTACACAATGGAGGATGCTTGAAGAGGTAAACCAGCAGCCAAGCAGTGAGGCAGGACGTGTTTACCCACCAGGTGGCTCTACTAGAAAGAAGCTGGATACCAAGCCTTAGTTACCAGTGTTACCAGCTGCAACACACAGTTTCCACTGGTGAAAAGCTGTAAAGCAATTTAACCCTATGGGCCTCAACACCAATGTACCAGCTTGCAACTCCTTTTTTTTTCCTTTAAGTACAAAATGCCAGATTCCAGTGTCATAAAAGTTCATTTCACCTGTCCTTTCTTTCTGTTTTTTTTTTTTTTTTTTTTTTGAGAACGATAAAGGTGACCAGTCAAAAGATGGACCTGGGTGCACTCTTGGTACACTGCACCCTCGAGGAAAGCTATTGACTCGGTTCCCCCTCCCCACAAGGGATAATACCCTGCACTGCTGATGTACCTTGACTCTTACAGAGCCAATTTAGCGGAAAGTGCCCCAAGGAAAGCTGTTGACCTGGATCAAATTTTTCACTGGGAACATAGGCATGCTGGTACTTGAATGAAAGGTCTTTTAATGAGGAATATGAATCTGGAATCATTACAGTAATCCAGCTTCATCAGCACAGCTTAAGCCGTGACTGGCACTCAAAGGGTAAATATAGTTGTCCCCTTCTTGTAAGGCCACCCAAAAGGCAACCAAATTGTAGCTTTTGAAGAAGGGTGGTCTCTCATGGGAGAGGGTGGAATATAAGGAAACTGTCATCACTGCTGCACCAAGAAGAGGTCTCTCTGAAAGGGTGGCCTCTCTTCAGAGGGGCCTTATCCCCTGTATATGGAACATCAATCTGATAATGGTATCAATTAAAAAATACTATTTTTTTGGCAATGACCTTATGACATAGGCATAATGAATGACATCATCAAACTACAATAAAATCTTTTAAAACATATCTGTTTGTACAGCCATCCACCATGACAACCATTCAATGATCCTTTTTTCTTTTTCATTTCATATAATAATCACTCCTTAGTAAGACCCTGACAGGGTACATTCATATCAGTGCATTCCAACATTTACACTGTCAAGTTAAATGGTGCACCCTTAATATAAGGTTGCCTTTAATAGGGTGTAATTTAATCCATCAAATTACCAAGGCATCCACTGAAGTACCGCTACCCTTATAAATACCCTCCCCCTGGTTTCTGAAATAAAAAACAAATCCTCAGTTAATGTTAACATTCTGTATTTGATCACAATTTACATGTTAGTTTGGCTGCAATTTTCCAACTGTAGGTTTACAATTAAGTCAGCTCGCCTTCTTTCTTGAGCACCCTGGGTGTTTAATGGTATATCATTTGCAAACCACATACAAACTGAGGAGACTGAATACTTTGATGGAGTGAAAAGACTTTAAACGAGTCCAAAACCCCACTCCACCATATTTTTCTCTCTCAGCCTGTGCAGCAGAAACAGGTATCTTGTACACTGCTAAACACTCACCTCATTAGCACCTTCCTTGACTTGGTAGCTGGCCACCTTGAAAGAAGTCAGATATTCGTTCATCCCGAACTCCTTCTGCTGTATGGAATCTGGCCCCTCCTGACTGCGATCCAGCAGCTTTTCTATGGCGGCATCGTCGTAAACCACTGCATTCAGCAAGGGGAACTTAATCTTCATATCATGCAAGTAACCCTTTCCCCTTTAAACTGGCCAAAACTGCTTCGTGGTTACATGTCTGCTTTAATGTTTTTTACTATCATCAGCAGTAACGAAAAATAATTTGAATAGGAATACAGTGGTACCTCTCTTGAGAGACCCCTCTAATGAGAGACCGCATATCTTTTTAAGACCGCTCTCTTAGAACACTGTGCTATCTTTCCCATGTTGTTGTACCTCTAATGAAAGACCACCTGTTTTGAGAGACCACATTTTTACTTGCCTTAGGAGCGGTCTCTCAAAAGAGGTACCACTGTAGTACATGAAACCTATCAAGATAACATGCCCCCCTCCCTAATACTGTCAAGGTTAGTCCTCATCCAAAATAACACTCTTGGATGAGAACTTACCTTTGCACCAATGTTCTATTACAGCATTGCTTGTCTTGATAGACTTCTATAGATAACGAAAACACAAAGGTCTCTTATATATAAAAAAAAAAAAAAAGGAATAGTAACAAGCACTGTATCTTGAAAAAGTTGCCTTTCAAGGCAGGTGGTCTCTCAAGACAGGGACCACTGTACCTGAGTTTAGAATATTCTCATTGCACATACACATTACCAGGTGGTTCTCACTAGCATTGCCTGCTGACTGTATAGCTCAATATTTAATGCAATCGTTACCTGCATGTACACACGGAATCTTTCACTGAGAAAGCAGCAAATGCATTCAACCCAATGAGTCAAAGCGGAATCTAAACATTTCGATATGTTAAGAGTCACAACAGCATAGATTAATTAAATTGTTTGATCAACCAGTGTCATCTGCTACAAAAACCATCAGGAACTGAGAGGAAAACTGCCGTTTTGTTTTTTTTTTGGGGGGGGGGGACCCTTCCTTTCTTAACATTCTGCACCAGCAGAGAGACCCAGACAACTTACACTGGCCTTCTGAGCTGTCCTTGAACAGATTCTCTGCTCCAAACTTGAGGATTTCGTTGACCTCCCTCTTGCTGAGCGACTCCGTCTTCTCGCTTGTTCCCATACCTGGCCTTATGACCAACTGCGTCAGCATCATTTTCTGCTTGGCAACCTGGTACCAAGTTAAAAGATATGTCAATCATTTATCAAGGATAATTCACATCACAGAGCTCTGCAATTCTTTTCATCAGCTGTTGTCCTTGGGGCTGGTGGTTTTGATATTTTACGAGCCCTCAATTCAGATTTGCTTGTCCATTTATACAAATCTCGTGCAGACAACCAAACTTTCTGATTGCTCCCAGGGCGAGTGCTTCAAGATTTTAACTGCCCCTGTTTGCAATTTGGTTGTCCTGAGTAAGCGGACATGCAATTTATTTTTTTAACCCTAAAGGTAATGCGTGCCATTTTTTCTTTAAAATAAGATTTGCATTTTTACCGTTTAGAAACATGACAGAAATCAAACCCAGGTAAACATACGGAGTTCACTGTACTTTGCTCACCTATTTTATTAATGACCATAATCACTACCTGACTGTAATATTTATCTACACATGCACCAGTAAAATTCTTTTTTTTTTCCTTATAAATTGCAGAAACAGCCAAAATGTTCAGTTTTACGTATCTTTTATAACAAGATTCTTATGACTTTTGCAAGAAAGTCATTACATTTGACAGAATACATACCCCCTCCTCAAAAAAAAAAAAATAATAATATATTAATACATACATATATACATACATATGTCTATTTAGAATATATCCTGTATAATGAGTAGTTTCATCTTTATCCTTATTACCATATTTATAATTTACGCATACTTTTTACAACCTCTTTTTGCGTCTCTTTTCGGTTTCAAAGATGTACCTCCCCATATTCCTCAAAGATTTGCAATGGAATCCCAACCATCTTCTATGCAGTGGTTTGCTTCGAAAGGTCAAATATCCTGCAATGCTTGCATAGCCTCAGTACCACGTTCTATACACTCCATGTCCACACCTACATACAAAAACATCGCAGACTGCTCAATAAAAAAAGTAACCGACATTGCTCATATTTTGTAATGCTTGCCACCAAGGAGTCCTTATCTGTATGTTATAGTGTAATCACATAATCAAATACTTTACATGAGTCATTCTCTCCTCCACCGTGTTTCTGCACACAAATCGGTAGATCATCACTTTGTTCCGCTGTCCAATACGATGTGCGCGACTGAAAGCCTGAAAAATTCCATTACATGTTAAAAAAAAGTGCCAGCCAACATGGAAATGACAAAACTTTTCAGGGCTTTATAAAGGTAACTAATGTCACAGTATTTTTATTTAATAAACCTGTGAAAGTAAAAACACAATGAAATAGCATATAACCATACGTTTAATCAGACCTATGTCCACTATAGTGAAAACCTTCAGTAACATGCCCGTAATGCAACCACTGTGAAAATTCAAGCACATAAAACAAGTACATTTCCAGTATTTTCATGCTGTTCAAACATTCTATCTTTGCATTGTATCTGTGATGTTGTAAGCAAACTTGTCTTGTGTTATGCTAAAAGTTATAGTTCTCCTGTCTATTTCCGCAATGACATTCTTCTATCTAGGGTCAGAAATTATTTTTCTACCTATAAGGCCTAGCTCAAATGTTATACGATACACAGCATATTAATCACCACCCCAACCTGTGGTGTATTAATCCTTAATACACTCAAGGGTGCATAAATCCAGGAAAAATCATCAAAAATAGATCAACTTTAGTCCTGATTGGCATTGATAGAGTTAATGGCACAAATCCAAAAACAATTTAGTTTGCTTCATACGTCAACAAATTCAATTTTGAGGCCTAAAATCACTGGCCTGACATGCCATTAATACGAAGCCAGAATTTCAGCCTATACCTGGATATCATTGTGCGGATTCCAGTCCATGTCATAGATGATGACAGTATCTGCTGTGGCCAAGTTGATCCCAAGGCCACCCGCCTTGGTGGACAACAGGAACACAAACCCGCTCGACTCTTCACCTATTTGATGAGAAAGTGTTGTAATAAACTATACATAAAATTACAATTTGAAACATTAGCCGAATATGTGATATTTAACATTTTCCATGCAAGAAAATTAAAACTTTGATTTCATAACGGTACAGTTTCTCCTAAATAGGGCCATCCAAAATGTGGTATTGAAGTGGTAAGAGAGACGTGACATCTTTAGACAGTTGTGTCATCCCTTTGCCCTTGCCCAACAGAACTGATCAAAACTGGCAGGTGGTGAAATGTCCTTTGCTTCAATGCTTCTGACTAATATCAACATAACTTATGAAACACAATTTAAATGAGAAATGTAGAGGAGGTTTTGCAAGGTAACATACCCGACATTAAAGCTTCACCAGCCAATGGAAGCTGTTGACTCAGTCGTACTTCAAGGGTAAGTGGGTTGAAGAGAAATTCCATACTAGTATCAAAAAGGCTTCAGGCAGATTTAGAGGGGCATCACTCCACTATCCCTGCATGAAAACTCCACTTTTTAACTCTCATCCGCTAGGTGGACACGACTGAGTGTCAGGACCACATGTTGCCGGTGACCAGTTATCTTAACCATGATAACATTCTACTTTCCATTTGCAGTGTTAGTATTGCTACACATGACTAAATCAGAGAAATTTAGGCTATCAAATTTAATCAAACTCATCTAAAAGGATTTCCGTAGTAACTAGGATTAAAATATGGGACAGGTTTAGTTTATATTGACGTAAGATTGTCATCAAACAAATCAAACAGGCACAAGTGCTACAAGTACAGTCGCCTCTCCAGTGGTTAGGTTTAGTCATGTCTCACTCCAAAGCAAAACCATCACAAACAAGTTTACACCACAGTTTGTTCATTGTGTTAACCCTTAAAGCACTGATTTCGGATTGAGTCAACAGTTTTCCTCGGGATACTGCATGCAATGTTTGCAAAGTGGCCTGAGGAATGCTGTTGACTAAGACTACTTCTTGCTTTAGACTAGGCTTGCTGGTATTTGAATGAAAGGTATCTTCATGAGGAATTTGAATCTAGCACTTTAAGGGTTAAGTGTTTCAGTAATATTTGTTTATTTGGCTGGTAGCAACTTCAGCCCATGTCCTGCTCCTGCCCTGGAACATGACAAATCATGATCTTTGAATGTACATTGATCAGACTGAAGATTTCCACAGAGTTGTGCTCATAAAATGACCTGGCTGTAACCATGGTAACAACTGCCTCCAAAGCAGACCCAGCTATGTACTATCTCTACTGCACTTGGTTTGCCCCCAGGGCTAAAAGATTATATTAGTCAGGGTACCAAAAGTGCAGTTACCCTTCTCATGGACTGATGAATCAATCAGGAAGTTGGTCAGTATCACATTGGCCACTGGCAACATATGCGCTCTGGTGCACTGCACTCCGTTACCATGGTAACCAACATGAAACAATTAGAAATTGAGTCCTTTTTTCAGCACAAAAACAGTGATTATGTAGCACAGGAAACGTGCGAGACTGGTCTGTTTAGCAGGCAATGGTAGCAAGGAAGTCTTACTGTTGAATCGATCAATGGCCTCCTGCCTGACAGAACCCGTTATGCTCCCGTCGATCCTCTCGTAATCATACTCAAGGTAGAGCAGGAAGTCTTCCAAGATGTCCATCACGCGAGTCATCTGTACAAGCAATAAAGTCTGGTCACGAACCTTTACAGACGGCAAAGTGGGTGCACGGTTCCCAATCCATGTAAAAGATACCAGTCTATACTTATTTATAGAAGACGAGAATTTAACCAACAAGAGTACCGGTACTCTGGTACCTCTAATATTCAGGTGACCAACAAAAAGAGCCACTAAATTACACAATGATTTTTGTAAATCAGTTACATTTACTTCACCAAAAAATATCAGTCCTACTCCAGACTGTACCTTACTCTCCCTGTGAAGCCAAAATGACATTTACAATGTTTATTCATCACCATTTATAACCTAGCAGGTAAGGTCAAGATCAACTGGTTCATGTGGCTCCTCAGTAGAGGCCTCAGAGGGCAGGTGAGCTAGGTTTGTGTATTTCCATTAGTTTCTACTGTCCTTTGCACCTGTGTAACTTTCAAGCTGCTCTACTCAGAAACACCAAATTTCTTGTGGACATTTTTGTATATACATACAGTTAAAAGACTCCTGTAAATTTGGTAACTTTTGCTGCAATACTATTCCATATATGAATGTTACTTTGACATAGAATCCTATGGGAATACAACCTCCAGGCCACTGAAATTTTGTGTTTTGAGTTGTCTATTTTGCCAAATGCACATAAAATTGCTGATTGCAACCTCTCCGATTCCACTTAATTTTCACAACATAGATCTATAATAAAGGCTCATTCGTAAGTTTTCTCAGATATACCCCAGGTGCTTAGGAGGGACAATACAGTATGTGACTGAGATAAGGATGTAAGTAGAAAGGCAAGAGTATCAGACCTGAGAGAAGATAAGAACACGATGCTTGTCTCTCTTCAGAACCTTCAGAATTTTCTGAAGCAGTTCTAGCTTGCCACAGGCTTTTATCAATGCTGAACCCTCGTACCGGCCATCTCTTGTGATTGCAGCATCCTGCAAGACAATTTCCACTGCTGCATGATGTACATGAAAGTCATTTTACCAGATACATTAACTGATCTGTTGTAACCCATACACTGATGGAAAAACATAGACGGTAATTTTGTAAAATTTTCTTTGTGCCTTCTTTTTTTATTATTTTTTTCATATTATAGCATATATACAGTTGTACTTCCCTATACATCACTCTGCTTACAGAGACCACTCCCCAAATGCAACCACCTTTTGACAACTCTTTCTGCTTATATTTAATATTCATTCTCTACTCTACATCTGGACCATTCTCCCATTGAGACCTCACTTTTCCAATCCCTTATGTGGTCTTAATAGGAACATCTTACTGTTTGTTTTGCAATATGCTTTCAAAAAAACATCAAACTTTTCCAGTTTTGCATGGTGGTCAATCCTTCATGTCAGCAACCAAATCATAAAATTCAGATACAAGGGAGACAAGAAGTGAGTCTTCACTTCAATTGAATGTACAGTGAAACCTTGTTATAATAATAACCCAGTATGTCGGATGTCTCCCACACTAGAGGAATTTGACTTCAAGTCCCTCAAAACTTGTGTCATTAAGTGAATATGTCCGATATCTGATTGTCCTTGTAATGAAGTTTCACTGTATCAGTTGCATGACCTGTAAAGACTTTCCTCCCATCTTCACATGCTGCTTCCTTATGCCACTGGTAAAGACATATCACCCAGTGTTTTTTTAAAGCACTTAATAAGAGTAGCAAACAAGGAAAATTTGCCTGCAAAACCTACCCTCTCTGCAGCAGGAAACAAGTAAGGATGGTTGCAACATTTGCGCAGGTCCATCATAATGTTCATCAACGATGTCTGGTTCTGGTACCCTTTCACATTGAGAGCAGCATAGTTCTTGGTCAAGATGTTCTTGTAGAATTTCCTGTGACACAGCGTAAAAAAATTGTCATGTGACACATCTAACTATCCACGACGTTGAGACGAAAGACCCAAATCTTGCATTATCTTTCCCAATCCCAGGCTACTCTTCCAGTTCCACATCTCATAAAAACCCATCAATATTCCATACAATACACACTTTACCAGGTATCATGTAGACTGTTAAGCATGTAATAATTAATTGAAGCATAGAACATAACTTTCGTCCATACATTTCTAAGTGCAAGCCTACTTTCATTAGTATTTAATTGTGACAATCACACATTTCTACATGACCTGTCAGCTTCTTTTGTTTCAGTTAAACATCATAAGTTTGGCGCCTGCTAAGAATGCCAACTTTACATTCACTGAAACTGGTTTCCCTTTCTATTTGAAGAATTTCTCAATGAGGCTATTTGTTCAAATCTGAATGTGATGCAAAATGTACATCTTTTATCAGTGAATGGAACAGATACAGACTTTGAGACAAGAATAATGGGCAGTCATTAGGCTTCTTTAAATTTCATGACTCTTTGGTTTATTGGGACTTCTTTGCATAAAACAAATGGTGACATGAGTGACCACAGTTGACCATGCTTTTAAAATCTGCCTCAAAAAATTACATTATTCAGAATGCTCCCACCACCCTTCTCAACTGGTCTTTAATTATGCTAGATATGTTGATGTTCACAGAACAAGTTTATCCAAGGTCTTCACAAAATGACTTTGCTGTAAAGATCTTCACAATGCAGCTTCATTTATTCTGGAAGCAATGTCCAACTGATTTTGGATAATTCTGCACATTTTGAGATTTGGTGACATTTTGGTGCACATACATGTATATATTGTCAACCATACATCCAAATGGAATAGTACTAGCCCCACTACAAACTGAAGAAATCACGGAAATACTTTCAATGTTAACAGGGCAGTCAATGGTCTGTGTTAACCTTTGGCTCTTGATTACTGACAATAGGAACCTGCTCTAAAATGTCTGTTTTCACATGGATATTTCTTACACAAATTCTCCAATTTTAATCAAACAAGACATGTTTGTAAAACATAGATGTCCCCCTACTGTCATTATGTTTGCCCTCACTACCCTGTTGATAGTACTAAATGGGGCACTCATGACCTTGGGCAGTGGATGTGAAAACAAATTCACCAAAGTGGCCTTGTGACCTTGGAAATTAGGTCAAAGTCACCCTTCTTTAAAGCTGATCCAGCCCTAATAGAAGACTATAAACATGTACAAAATAAAAGCTCTGGCTCAAAAAAATCTAGAATTATTAAGCAGAAACCAAATTCAGTAATGTGGCTCCGTGACCTTGGCAATTGACTCATGGTCACCCATTTCAAAACTTGATCTAGCTCCTATAAAAGGCTACATTCCTGTACGATATGAAAACCCTAGGTGAAAACACCCCGAGTTACGCAGAAACCAAGTTTATCAATAAGACTCCAGGTAGTTACTTTGGGAATTTGGTCACGGTTATCCATTTTCTAAGCTGACCAAGCCCCAGTTGAGGAATATTACCATGTGCAATATTGAAATCATAACTTAGATTCTCAATTACAATGCAGAAACCAAGTTAACTAAAGTCACCTTTTTATCTTGAATTTAGGTCAAGGTCACCCACCTTCGAATTTGACCTAGCCCTGTATAATGACTATAATCCTGCTCATTATACAGGTCCTATCATAAAAGCTTTCTGGTTATCCTGTGGAAACCGAAAACTTATTATATTATATTACCTCCATGACCTTGGAAATAGGGTCATGGTCAACCGCCTTCATACTTCACCTAGCCCTTATTTTGGAGTATATACCTGGGCACTATTACAGTCCTATCTCAAAAACTTCTTGAGTTATGGTGCAGAAACCAGTCTCTCTACCAACTGACCTTGGAAATTTGGTCAAGGTCACCCATCTTCTAAGCTGACCAAGCCCTTCCTGAGGACTATCACAATGCATCATATTGAACTCATAACTTAAATTTTCAGTTACAATGCAGAAACCAAGTTCACTAAAGTCACCTTGTGACCTCTGAATTTAGGTCAAGGTCACCCATCTTTGAACTTGACCTAGCCCTGATTAAAGTGGGAATATACACTTACTTTTGCATATCAGACAACTCAATGCGGACCACAAACTCGCTTTTGGCTGGAATATCTTTAAGTACGTCTGTCTTGACCCGGCGAAGCATGTGGATTGCCAGCATGGAGTGCAACTTTTGGACTTGTTCTTCCTTCGATATCTCTGCAAACTCATCCAGGAAACTTTCCAGATCACTGCAGCACAAGAAAAATAGACATTTAAAAGACTGTGCCAGGTGACTTTCTAAGATTATATCCACTCTTGGATCAACTAGATGTGACAATGTGTAAAACTTTACCAAGTACCCCTCACGCAGTAAGCAACTAGAGTCTTTAACAATGAAAATGAAAAACTGGCTAAAAAAAATTTTATGAGGCATACTGGTGGCTCTTAAGCATCATGGCTTCAAATATGAAGAAAATCAGATCACATGATTAGGAGATACAAAGTTCACAATAGGTTTTCATAACCAGTCAGTCACATAGGTAATGTTATAAACAAACGTGAAGACTTACGCAAACTTATCTGGCTCCAGAAAGTTCAGAAGGTTAAAGAGCTCTTCCAGGTTGTTTTGAAGTGGTGTGCCAGTCATCAGTAACTTGTAGTCCAGGTGGTAATCTGATAAGGTGCGGAAAAACTGAAAAGCAAGAAGATGCTCATATAACTAATACAGCATGACACTGGACTGTCATTTTTGGAAAGACTAAAGTGAAATTACAGCCCACACGAAGCTTGTGTTCAACGATTATCTTGCTCAGTCAGTTTGCAAGATGGAAATTTAAGGCTACATGTATTGTAAAATCAAGTTTTGTCATGGAAGACAAACACAAGTGCTCTGGGTAAAATTGTATTTTTTTTCAATAATTAAAAAAATAAAATTAAGATAAAATGGTCAAATTTGTGCTATTATAGCACATGTATCTACAAAAAAGACCCCAATGATTCATGAATTTTTATCTATTTTGTTTATTTCTGGTCAAAATTGCATATTCCAGTATGTTTTGAAAACAAAAGCTTAGGAGAATTAATAATTTAAGGTTATAATGCTGCACTTTGGGGGCTAGACAAATAAACAACCTTTTCTGAATCATCCTTCCCTTGCAGCTGAGTAGAAGAAATTTACCTTTTGACAACTGAAAACCAATAAGTAAGCAGTTAGAGGAGAAAACAGACAACCTACCAATGACTGGTTGTTCTTCAGTCTGTGTGCCTCATCCACCACTATCATGCCCCAGTTGACAGAGCTGAGAGTGGCCGAGTCCAAATTACAAAGTTCATAATTCGTCAGAAGTACATCAAACTTGACAGTGTAACCTTTCTTCATTTTGCAGGGTCTCTTAAATGTTGGAAAAGCACCGTCTTCATAACAAAACTCGTTTTCTCTGGAACAGAAATTCAGGCATGCATGTACATTTCTTTTTAAATACATTCACAGACTTCAACTCTTTCACTGCCAAGTTTGGACAAAACTTGATGTGCTCTAAATTAACCCTTCCCCCCTTAAACCAGCCAAAACCAGTTGGGGGTCAAATGTCGTCTGCTTCAGTGTTTTCAACTAATTTCAACAGTAATGAAAACAATTTTGACTGAGAATTGTAGATGAGCCCTATCAAGATCACATGCCCCACGTCAACAACTTTCCTTGGCATGAGGTGGGCACTTAGTGCCCAACTCATGCCAAGGAAGACTGTTGACTCGTGTCAATTCAAGGGATAAAGGGTTAACATAATGATACCAGCTTCAGAATCTTCGTAAACTGACCTTTCATTCAAGTACCAGCACACCTACCATAAAAATGGTCAAGGGCAACAGCTTTCTCAGCCCAAAGCACAAACACAGAAAGCTATTGACCCAATCACAACATAACACTCTGAGTTAGTCATCTGCAGATAAACATGTACTACCAGGTCTGATAGCAATCATCTTAAAACAAGATGGAATATGGTTTAACTGATACTAAACAAAGTTCTGTACTGTGGGACCATCTAGACTTTACAAATCTGAAGCAAAAGTCAGCAATACAGGCATAATTTACAAAATGTGGTTCTGGTCCTTAAATACTTCATTTAAGAATATTTTAGCTATTTTCATATTTTTTAGCCAAATGCAACAAACCTTAACATTTGGCTAATGGTCAGGATGGTCTGTGCTTACTACCACTGTGTTGTCATATAAAATACATTTCTTTTTCTCTTGATGCAATTTACCCTTCAACTTGACCTTCCAAACCTGAAGGCATAGTTTACTGTGAACATGGTTAACTGTAAACAATGAAACACCAACCAGATCCAAAAGAAACTCTATTTTTACAACTGCAACATTTACCATGCAGAACACAGTATTCTTCAATCTATTATTGAAGTGAAAATTTGCTAAACATCTTTATGCAGTGTTACGCATGATGAAAACCACATCACATCAGACATAGAGATTTGTGGATCAAGCACCACATGAGCTCTCTGGAGGGCTAAAAAAACTGAAGAATATAACCAAAATCTCCTTTAATAATTATGCACCTTACACATTACTAGATTACCTTGACTCCAACATTCCAACTCCGTGTTTATTTTTAGACACATTCTCCCTTGATGTACTAATCCTACACCTAGGAACTTTCTTTCCGGGGGCGTGACGTCTCCGTGACGACGGAATGTTAGTAAACACAGTCACATGCACGCCAAAACACGTGGGCCGGTCCAGTCCAACTGACCAGTTTGACAGTTGGCCATCCTAACGTAAAAAACTATGGTTGTTACGTTAAACTCCTGTTGTGACGTAAAGTTACGTGGGTTTATATAAATCAAGGTCTAATCAAACGCAGCATTCTTTGGTTTAGTCTCTGAAGAGTTCAGTTAGAACGAAACCGGTCAGACTACGAAAAGCCAAACACTTCACTGTTTGACAGGCATCAGTGGCACAGACAGGCACACTCGCCGTCCTGGCCATTGCCTAGTATTCCAATTGCAAAATCTCCTTTACCTGATCACAGCTCTCTGGTCCTTGCCCCCTACATATGTAACCACATACATTTCTGGTGCCCACAGCTCAAATTCTCGCTCCCAGTTTGCCACCGTAGACAAAGGTGCACTTATAATAAACGGGCCTGGTGAATAGCCCTGGAAAACACATATATGATACATGCATGTCATTTTGTGGGTGTTTAATTTCACATATTTGTCATTCAGAATCTGTTGCAGGAATTTCATTTCTGAAATTGACTCTCACATGTGCAAACTAAGAGTTCTTAATAGAAGGTATTCAAATTTAACAGCCCCGAGAAATTCACTGTCACTTTTGTTCAAACATATTTTATTCAACAATTCAGGAGCACAGTTGTCCTTATATGAAATCTTATTTCATTTTGCCAAATTTAAAAACAATATCATGACAAACAAGTGGCATTCCAGCGATGGCTGCAAAATCAACAATGGAGCATATCTCGAAAAGCTTGCACAAAGACATGAGTATCTGTGACCCACTTAAACTTTGCTTTTCACCTCATTCTGTAGACAGTCCATAAATGCTAGTAGCCAGTCTAGTTTTGCCTAGACACATTTTACCAGCCACGATAAGTGCCATCCATTTGACCCACTTAATCTTTGCTTCTCACCTCCTTCCATAGAGAGTATATAAATGCTATAGCCTGAATAGTTTTGCCCAGGCCCATTTCATCAGCCAGGATAGTGTTAGTGTCCTGCGCCCAGGAGAACCGCAGCCAGTTGAGCCCTTCCAGCTGGTAGGGGTGAAGCCGCCCTCCCGTCGCTTCAATGTAGTCTGGCTGTGCTTCTAATTTTTTCTTTAGCTGATAAACAACAATATAATTTCATTTATCTGCTCCTTCAATTTAACAGCAGAGCCATTTCACTCCTTTTTACGAAACCTTGATATAGTTTTGTGTAAGAAAACTGAGATATCTGTGAATACAATTTTAACGTTGCAATATCATGTCCTTAATAATAATATCAGAGTACTAACAGCAGGCCTTTCCATGAATAAATCCCTGGTGAACTGTGAACAGCTCTCCTGAAGTTCACTAAAGAAGAGCCAAGAGGGAGCTGCTCATGTGAACTCACTGTAAAATCTACTGTTAAGGTAAGTTGTCCACAGCTCCCCTGAAATGTTTCAGGTGTGTGGAGGGGAGTGCGAGTAATCGCTAACCTTAAACGGCAAGGCCTTAACAGCTGAATTGTTACTTTTTAAGTAAAAAGACCACCTTAAACAATATATTAATCTCACCTTAGGTAACATTTTTATTGCCAGAATAATAAAACATTCTTAATATTATTATAATAATAAAAGCATTAATATTATCAGTATAATTCAATCATAGTTCTTAAATCTTATAACGAGAGCATTTTTAATGACAGAATATGTTAAGAAAGTCGCATGTCATACTAGGTTGTGAGACATAGGTGCTTATTTGCACTCTGGTCCTAATACGAGGTTTCAGTGTTGCAGCACACTGCACACTGGTCTTAGTTAACAGGTACCACTGACCTTAGATTTCTTCGGGGGTTTATCTTTGTTCTTCTTCCCTTGCATTTTCTCTTTCCTACCAGTGCAAAAAGATTTAAGTAAACATTCAAGTATTGTCAGTTCAAGAACACTGCACCAAAAGTGACAGAAGATAAATCTAATCTGCTTTACCTACATTGTTCTACAACCACAGGTTGTTCACCTTGTTCAGAATTTACAGCCACATGGCCAGTTCGTCTGTGCCACAAACTTATAACAAACCAGACATACCTTCAACGCAAGCGTTCAGTGAAGGGACCGCCATTTGCTCAAATTGGGTCATGGTGACACTAAAATCTAATCAGTACATTTTGGCATGCTAGATAAGCACACTGCCAAATTTGAACAAAATACATTGTAGCATTCTGGACATATTAGGGTAAGGAGCCCTAACGAGCATGTAATTGGGCTGTCATTTGCTCAAATTAGGTCATGGTGGCCCAAAATCTAATCAGTTCATCTTGCCAGTAAGCTAAGCATACTGCCAAATTCGAGCAAAATATACGGAGGCATTTGGTACATATTGCAGTGACAAGAATGCGCACATCTGGAGAGACATCTGGAGGGACAATGCAAAAAAAGAAAGGGTCCCCCTATGGGTTGGACCCTTAAAAATGCATGCAACACACAGCGACTGATCCCCAATCTAAAACTCTGTGGGCAGTTATGAGATATGAAAGCAAAACTACTTGAAAATTCATGCATGGTCTGCATCTCATGCATGTACATGTAATATATTTTGCTGTTGACATATACAAATTTTTGTGGTAAACGTGAAGGAATATTAAGATTTCATGTAGTTGGAATCATAAATGGTACAGGCAATCAATTCAAAAGCAAAAGAAGGATGCTGACATTTTCTTTCAAATGTGACAAACAAAAAATTACCACATAAAAGGCACAGTTGTCAAATAAGATAACATTCATTACTCTGCCATCTATGTTACTAAATTATGCACACTAAGTGATATTTATTTTCTTAAAAAAAAAAAAAGAAAAGCCTTTTACATTTAACTTTATCAATTTCAGGTTTATGGTGGTGCATGTCTTGACTACTCAAATAACAGACCACCTGACTTTCTACTTGTACATGTATTCAGATTTCCTGTAGCTTTCTGTGTATGATAACCACACAATCAACAAAGCCAAGTGTCACATTATCAAACAAAAAAACAAAAAAAAAACTTGCCTAAAGCACAAAGCACAATGTATGTCAGCACTAACCTGCGTGCCTTGTACTTCGGTATATGTGTATTGATAAAGTCATCCCTGATTGGCTCAGCGATGGTGTTCTTATCTTCCCATGTACACTCTGAATAGTCCAACATATGCCATTTGATCAGGTAACTGGTACCCGCTCTCTCAGTTCTGAAATCATATGGACAACCATGCAATGTATTCTTGGGGACCAATCATTTTTCATCAATTTGATAATAGAGGATAAGCGAGTACCTAGCAGAGAACTGTACCATATCTCCCGACCCTCAACCCCTCAGAACAACTGTAGAACATCTTATGCTTTATTTCTCAATCCATGCTGCTTTAAAAAAAAAAAAAAAAAAAAAAAGACACCAACATGGCCATGTACTCTGTTGCCACGCAACTGGAGCATTACAACAGACCCAAACAAGAACAAACTTTGTGGAAATTTTCAAGCTTTATTAGTTTTAATTTATCTGTCTTAGATGAATTGTTTTAGCTCATAGTGACAACCACTCAAGAGGCCCTAATGTCGGCTGGTGGGTCTGTCAGCAAATTGCTTTTTAATAAAATACTTTTAAACCAAACACACACATGCACATATGAGCTGCAATGCTAAACATTCAGTTCTCTCAGTCCAGAATCAGGGTTTTAGCTTATAGTGACAAACACTCAAGAGGCCCTAATGTAGGCTGGTGAGCCTGCCAGCCAATTGCTTTTGAAAAATAGACATTTAAACCAAACACTCACATGCACATATGAGCTGCAATGCTAAACATTCAGATCTCTCAGGCTTAATTAACTCTTTTGTTGAGCAAATCTCCTTATTGATACACAATTTAACTCCATCAGTGCCAAGTTTTAACCCGTGTCAACAGCTTTCCCTGGCATGCTTTGGGTGTTGAGAGCTGTTGACCCAGACCCTTGCATTCCCTGGAACTAAAGGCATGCTGGTACTTGAATGAAAGGTCTTTTCACAAGGAATATGAATCCAGTACCCTCATTAAAATTGACAGCTGTTCATCTTAAATAGTTTGACTTCAGTTGCAGTTGGCATTGAAAGCGTTAAGTAGTGAGCCATCCAACAAGTTTAGCAGCTATGGTCTACCTTTGATATAAAACACTTTTGTCACACCCAAAGGTGTCCCAGATTTACAGCAAAAAGATGAGTGAGCTTCATTTCATGACTATTGGAGTACTTTTTTACCTTAATTCCTAGAACTTTTTGGGTAACCATGTGTATCGTGATACACACTTCATTTAAGCAAAGTATCTTTATCATGTTCTTGTTGGGGTCCGCATGTTATGCTGACCCCCAAATTATCCTTTGATATCAGGGTCCGCGATACACTGGGACCCTTTCCTCATTACCATGGCAACAAGCAAGATTTTTTTAAGAGTTTACATATGGTTAAAGTTATTTGAGACAATAAGCTACAAACAGGCAATAATATATTCCACGAATATAACATAAGCCATACTTTGTACAGTTTGATGCACTTAAGCTGGAAAATACTATAATTATTATGTAATTTTGGCAAATTTTCATGCAAAAACAGTTTGTATGTTAACCCATTTCCACGTTTAAATTTACTGTTTCATGTCACTCAAAGGTATCAATATTCATTTTTTGATATTCAGAAGTCATTTTGGTACATGATACCTAGAATTTTTTGCATCATAAAGAAAACACATATGGCTTCAATATTTACCATTTTACATGAAAATAATAAAAATCACCAGATACAGGATGCATCTCCTATTGAAAAAGCCCAGACTTCAATGACGGTTCATCCCTAGACTACATCAAGCTTGTAAAACAGGGATGGGCACTGGGAAGTCATGAAGTGCCTGGCTGTAGTTGCTAAGCCACAAATAACAGTTCTTCCCACCATTATATGTGACTACACTTGATTATACCTTGATGAAAACAAACTTCAATGTTTGCAATCCACAATTCAAAAAACAGTAAACAGTTGGCTGAAATCTTCCTTCTTTGTTCTCTTCAAACAAAGAATCTTCTCCCAGTCTTAGCCTGTGTGCATACTCTAGTGGAAGTAAGTATGGATCTTGCATTCTTATATAACTACGCTGACCACCAACGCAATGCTATCCAATATGGACCTTTCAAAATCCAGTTGCCATTTTTGGCCGCCAGGATCACGCATTACTTCGGGGTACCTTGTGAGAGATAGGACAGCAAGCAAGTGGGTCATCACACAGACAGAAATGGTGAATGGGAATTTGACACCAAGAGGATACAGGTTCAAAACTACTGTACTTTTACAACACTCAGAGGTCTCATGCCTGGGTACCACTATAAGGTGCCAGGCTAGTCACCGGTTTAAGAGAAATTCATCTATTTGTAGAAATATCTGTGGATGTTGTGTTTACCTTCCATTGTTTCCAACACTTGTTGATCTACTCAATGTGGGTCAAGGTAGCTAGACCTCACCTGGCAACCAAAAAGCACACCATCACTCTGAAATCAGTCGTGTGTGCAATTATATCATGCTGAAGTGGTCTGAGTCAGTAACTGGATTTCAAAAGGTCCATATTGGCCAAGGTGATGCAATCTAACACTGTGGTCTTAGGAGACACAGTCCTGTAGTGTAACACACCACTTTACATCCTTCTAGGTCACTTCTGCAGCATATCTGTAATATTTTACCAGCTGTTTACCAGTTGTAATAACAAAACAAAAGGGAAACTCTGCCATCTGATGAATTACATCTGCACAATGACTGACTGACATGGCAGTCTATCACTTATTTTATTGCATCAACTTCTTTGCTTTCATAAACCTTGATAAAATATAATGAAATAAAATAAAATCTTGATAAGATATAATGAAATGAAATAAAATCTTGATAAGATATAATGAAATAGAATAAAATCTTGTGGCACTAATCAACTTGCAACAAGAAATCTTCCTTATCCCATTAGTGCTCATGCCAAACCATTAACACCTCCATTTCCCAGCTCGTGAGAAGAAAACTTAGGTTTCCTGATGGTCAAACCCTTCCCAATAGCTGTGCTGGCTGTGTGAAGTCAGTACAGCTATAAAATCATGCAAATGAATTTTTATGGTTAATTTCTATGCCCTTGGAGTTATTTTTTTAGGGGGGGGGGGTGTTCTGTTTTTTTGTTTACTTAAAAGTCTTGGAAGTCTGAAAATTTCCAACACTGATACACATTTCATTTTGACCACAGACATTGCAACCATCCATTTCACTTAGAAGGAAATCTTTTGGTGTATATGGTAATAATAACCATATGCATCAATCTAGCCACACCGACACAAAACAACCATTTATACATCTTAAATAGTCTCACAGATGGAAGTGTCCCTGTGGAAAACATTCAGTACTTACATGTACCTCAACCTTGTTCTTTATTGTATTTTTCCCCATAAAAGGTTTCGAAACATCCGAAGTACAAGCATCACTTGGATGGACTACCCTTCACGACAGATGGAAATATAACAAGTGCAATATTCCTTTCAATGTCCTTCATACCAAAATCCCTAGCTACCTTTATGAAAAGTTTACCTTCAGTCGTCAAAATCATCGTTACCCTTCCCATCATGCCACTTCAAATGGATTAACGCTTCCCAAAGTCAGGTCAAATTTCGGCAAAGGAATGTTTCACTTTGATACCTGCCTGGAATGGAACAGTCACAGTGACACCACCTGGCAGGCATCAACAAAATTAGCCTACAAGAGACTTTGTATGAAGGACATTGAAAAGAAGAAATATCAGTGAATTGAAACACTGTGTTTTTTTAAATGACGTAGCATATTTTAAATACTGTATATATTGTATACATTGTCGGTGTCTCTTATGTGTATGTGTACTTTCTAATTTTTTTCAGGGACCCCTGGGAGAGCAGTGTTGCATAACTGAAGGGATCCCTGGGTAAAGAAGATGAATAAATGAATAACTTTATCCTTTTCTCCAGTTGAATCATATTATGAAAAATCAAAATGTCCCAGAACTGCACAGGTTTCAAAACAATTTAACCAAAACCTGTGCAGTTGTGTAAGCTGCATTATATTCAGTCACAAATAGTTTGCCCTCCCCCCCCCCCCCCACACACACACACATACACAAAAAGAGAAATAACAGTGGGCTTCTCTCTTACTACCCAATCGATTTAAAAGCACAATCTTAACCCTCACACCTGGATTCCTGAATTGTTAATTTTGAAAAAAGAAAGATTTTTGTGTATTTTCCCCTGCTTTTATGCAATGCACATTATTGGTAAAAAGATTAGGTGAAGCCTGCTTTGGTCAAAATGTTCCCGAGAACCTCGCCGTTTAATTAACATGGTCTTACGTATAATGTCTGACAGCAGCAGTAGGTACATGTAATCATGGAAATATTTTATACAGCATCACTATTGTCAAATACACTCCAGTCACCAAGGCAACCAACTGCTGTATAATCACTTATATTTCCAATGTGACCCTAAAACATATTTGTCCACGTTTTATTTCCCCACATTGTTCCAGAATATTTTTTTAGTTGGGAAAATTTATGATTATACAAGAATTTCTAGGAGGAAACTTTTTGATGGACAATTGTTCATCACACTGCCCATTAGAAGCCTCGTCACATGTTTAGCTTGAAACATATCTGAACTAGGCTCGAACTAGTTCTTTCGCACGGCTCATTTCGGCTCTTTACAGGTTGCCAAATGCCACCAAAATGAGCACTGGCTACCTATATATTTACTTCAGGACAGCAAAAGCCCCAAAATGTTTGGCTAATTTATAAATAATTTCTGTATTTTGTCCATCCACACTGATTATGGCCCTTGGTCAATTACACTGTGCTGGTCCAGCCTACCAGGGTTGTGTCCCACTGGAAGTCTAAGGTCTGACTTTAGAATGTTCTCGATGAAACATTTTTCTATATTCAGCCCAAACGTGCCAAAAATATTCAAGCTAGGAAACCTGGTACATGTAAGACAACTAGTACTCTTCACACGGACACTTTCATCTTCCAACATTGTACACAAGAACATTCACACATGGCGCCATAACTTAATCCACGCACCATGATGGCCACACGCAGACAGAAAAGACTGAGGAACCTACCTACTGCTCACAGAGGTAAAGAGAAGTAAAAGATAAAACATGTGAGTGTGGTATTTCTGGTAAATTAAAAAACAAAATACAACCAATCTGCACCAGAAATAATAATCTACTTGTAAGTGCATTTCACATAAGAAATTACAAGACAAGTTGTGCAAAAAGATGTCGAAGAGAAAGAGTTAGAAAAATAAACTAATAGAACAGAACACTTGCTTAGAAAGATCTGTTACCATCAAAACATTTTCTTGTTCTTTAATGTTTACCAACTGTCAGCTCAGAAAAAGACTTGCCAAGCAACTCGGCAACTACAGACTTGAGATCAGGCATATTCATTTAGTATTTGAGTAAAGCTCTTTTCACGAGGAATTTGAACACGTAAACTGTTTCATTGAATTCTAGCAGAGTTTGCAAAGAAATCAGCTGTAAGTAAGGCAGGAGATTAGAATGACTAATGTCATGCAGGGTCACATACTAATACCTGTGCACAGGGCTTTTACTGCCACAAACCATGATTGTTTTCACTTACTCGTGTCTGATGATTCTTTCGATTTGTAGCCACTCGGGCCTGATGCCATAGCGGTAAAACTTCTGTTCCAAGTTATGCGGGTCAGATTCATCAGCATTCTTGAATGTGTGTCTTATACGTCCATAGCTACTGCCATCCTCCAGGGGAGGAGGCTCCTCTAGATTCCACTTCTTCATAAAAAAACAGTGTCTGTGGGGCTGGTAGACTTCCAACTGTACAATATACACATATATATATATTATATTTTATATTTTGTGTGTGTGTTGTGTGTGTGTGTGTGTGTGTGAGAGAGAGAGAGAGAGAGAGAGAGAGAGAGAGAGAGAGAGAGAGAGAGAGAGAGAGAGAGAGAGAGAGAGA
Organism: Hermodice carunculata; assembly: GCA_964020975.1. Lineage (NCBI taxonomy): Eukaryota > Metazoa > Annelida > Polychaeta > Eunicida > Amphinomidae > Hermodice > Hermodice carunculata. Next base: position 38,606,799 of record OZ026627.1, read on the forward strand.
GAGAGAGAGAGAGAGAGAGAGAGAGAGAGAGAGAGAGAGAGAGAGAGAGAGAGAGAGAGAGAGAGAGAGAGAGAGAGAGAGTACAAATTTGTTTGACTCTTTCACAAGGAACATATCCACAAAGTTTCATCTTAATCCCAGTGACAGACAGTTCCCGAGAAGAGGTCTAAAAGAGTGAAAACACGCAAAAAACAAAAATCATCAAAAATAGAAAAAAAATGCAGCACCACCTGATGAACAACTTAAAAATTAGGAGTCCCTGGGCGTGTAACTGTGTGCTACAAAAGCAATTGGGTGAGCAGTTTCGGAGAATTTTTTTTAACTTCTTCATAAAAAAACCTGTCATTCAGTGAGCATGTTGGAGTGTTGTGATAGTGAGGTTCCACTATAGAGTCAGGGAGCATGAAGTAATTGGGGCATGGGTACTTACAGCCAGCTCTGGTATCCATTCACAGTCCCAGTAGGAATGATTCTTGTATTTAATGAACAGGTCCCTTGATGCTCTCTTTTTACCACCCTGAAAATACATTGAAGGCACACATTTTAATATGCATCATACAAAATCTGCAGCACTACATCGCACAAATACGGATCACAACACAGCTGTTGTATGCTGCAAAATATCACAAGGAGTCACTTCACACAGGCTTGCATTTCAGTGAAAAGTCACACATTGATTGTGATTTAAAAAAAATATATATATATAAATCATTTTTGTGTCCATAAATTTACATTCACCAACTGCCATATATGGTTGCAACCCCACAATGCACCCCTTGAGTCAAGCAGCTATTGGACCCTTTCCTTGTAGACTGACAAGACCTAGCTGCAAATTAAGTACAACGTTGCCTTCTTTGATGATATTTTGTTAATTTTAAGAGTTAACACACAGGATAAATGTAGAGAATTGCAGACAAGCCCTGTGAGAATAGCATATCCCAGGTCAACAGCTTTCCCTCTGGGCTGACTGGGGGACTTTGACACCTGTCTTCCACCTCTGAAGGAAAGCTGTTGACCCGATCTTAATTCAAGGTGGGGGGGGTCTAATAAATCCAGACGTCATCAGTTTGAAACTTTAGGACAAGGACTGTGTTACGGCAGGCCGACTTCACTGGGAAATAACCTGGTACCTGTCTCTCCAGTTTAACTGGCAGTCTGTTATCTTTGTGCTTTCCTGAATACCCTGATACAACACATGCAAAAGACTGAGGGGCATGGACTAACATCTAATCATGCAGAAATGGTCTCTTCCTCATGTTTATCACCAATTCATATCATTTGCAGAATGTGCACACCCAAAAAAGGACCATTGAAACAAGAAGCATAGACTAGACACTGTTTGGTGGAAATTGTACACCACGGGCCCTCTCCCTTGGCTAATGTGTAAAAGCAGGAACTTCACTGTTTATCAAAAGGATATTATACTTTAAGTTACACACTGAAATCCTACGATTGCATTGTAAATAAATAACATAAACGTTAACCATTATCCTTGTTGAAAGTGCTCAAATATTAATCTTTTTCTCAGAGTTTTTGTGTTTTTGTGCAGTGCTCTGTAGTCGGCGATCTACATCTTACAAGGAGCTCTCGTTCAGGTCTCTGTATACATGTGTGTGACAGCTGCTTCATACCAGCCTCAGACAATACACAACATAGTGGTGACAGCAACATGGATTTACAATGTCTAATTCACTTACCTCCTGAACCAGAAATAGGAAAAGAAAAGTTAACAGAAAATTGGTTACAAAGACTCAACGTAAAGAAATAATGTGACGCTATAAAATTGCTCGTGAAAGCGACAGCATAAAAGGAGAGACAATAAAGTGACCCCTTATGCTTTAATTTTTGGACTGTATAAACATCACGCTGTCATTTTTCAATTTGAGTGGAGCTTTCAACCCAGAGGTGGTTCAAAACAAAGCATTGACTGATGGTCCACCTTTGCACACACATGGGTCATGTGACCTTGATAATGAGGTCATAGCCACCAAAAATGTAATCAAATCAAGTACTGACGCCAAGCTACAAATGACGCAAATTTCAGATTCCGGTGGCCAGTTAGTCCTGTGATATCATCTTCACAAACAAATAGTGGATGGATGGAACCAGGGACACAGAGATGGACAGACAACTCAAAAATACAATCCCTCCCTCCTTGGTATGGACCCTTAAAATGAAAGATATTTAATGGCAGGACTGTGTCTTAGCTAAACATCATTGTCACCAGTGATAAGTACACACATCTACAAAGAAAATACAGACTGGTTTGTTAATTAAAATACACCATTTCTGTCCAAAAGGTATTTAGATTTGTGCCCTATACATCTACAACTGAAAGCCAAATCTTAATTTCAAATTATTCACTCCTTCCAGACTGATTTTATCCAAACATGTATTTACAGTGAAATCTCCTCATTATGACCCTGCATGGGGCTGAAAAAAAAGGTGTATTTATGGGCAGTCTTAGTGCAGAATAGAAATATTACATATGAATAAATATTGAACCATATAGCGGTGGTTGTATTAGGAGAATGATTTCATTATGGAGATGTGTTAATATGCAGATTCTAGCACCTGTGATGAGTGGGACTTGTACACATTTGGGTTCCTGATAAACCTAAGCTTCACTCATCCACCAGCACAGCTGAAGTCAGGTGGTTGTCCCACTACCTGACAAGTCATGTTCCTGCTCCCACAAAGGTAACAGTGCATGGCTCCTCAGGTAACACACATGCAAAATATATATTTGGGGGGGGGGGGGGGGGGGGCAGAAAACTTGGCATGGGATGAGTCAGTCAAGCAGCAAAAACAACTGAAAAGTGCACACGATGTTGACACACCAACAAACTTTGGAGGAAATTGTCCTCATGTCATTCACAGAAACGCACAAACAAAATACGCAGCAACAAGCCCAGCCACTCTCAAGGATCTACACATGTCCACAGGCTATGCTGACTTACCTTTTTGCCAGGAATGGACCCTTCCTCAGGCTGGAAGAAAACATGCACTTAGTCTGTTACAAGCTTGCAAGGGTGGCAATATTGAACTGTGGTATGCATCAGCGCTGTCATTTGAATATTAGTTAAGAGTAGAAGCTTAACACTACAAGCATTTGGGTAAAATGATGAGTCCAGTTTCCCTTTACCATTAGCTTGTTATGCAGTTTACTCTGCAATATTTCAATCTGGATGCACACTCCAAGTAACACATACTTCAAGGCCATCAGTACTTTTGAGCTGAAAATTTTTATATACATTGACTTTGGATGACAAATTCACCACAGATTTTTCCAAAATATGTGTATTTCAGCAATATACCATATTCATCCTAATAGTAGCACATGCCCTAATAGAAGCACACCCCCCACTTTCAATCCAAGTGGTCTAGATTCAAAATCAAGATTTTCCCTGTAATTTAGCCAAGATGATACTTCCAAATGAAAATTAAATGTCACTGCAGTATATTAATGTTTATCTAACACCTAAATGAACTGTACAGCCTTCAAAACCTTCAATCAAGAAAAGTACTTATTCCATAGTCCCGCGAAAACACTGCAAGATCTGGCAAATCTTTGCATTGGCATACGTGCTACTATTAGGATGAATATGATATTAATCTCCAAATTTTTCTGAATCCACTTTCCAATTTCAGTTGAAAGGTGAATAAAAGTGAATAAAAATAGATGCAGTGACTTAAGCAACAAACAGATTGATTTTTGATCAAACTTAACAGCCCAACTGTGTAAGATTTCATTTTTTCCTTCTTGGCTATACCAAAATTATGCTGGAGCGTGCGTTTAAACACAAGCCTACATCAAGTGGCCCCGCACAATAGCTGGGTTTCTTGATCTTTAATCAGCAGAGTTTTTCTGCCCATGCAAAACATAAAGCACTTTGCAAGCTTGCCATTTTATCTTCAAGACGTATTACAGCAAAACTGATATAGTGACACCAGACTTGTGCTGTCTGGTCAAAGCAACCAAGCCCACAACGAAAATTATGGGATCACAAACAAAACACCTCATCAGGGAATTTTAAATTTAAAGTACCCCGCTATGATCTTTCACTGCTTTCCTGGGATAGCTGCCTAATTCCATGCAAACAGAAAATATTTTTGGGACCTGCAGATAAGACATGTACTGATGGCATGCCCCAGGCCAATGGTTTTCCTTGGCATAAAGGAAAGCTTCTAACTAAGTCTTTTTCCTCAAGGAATGGGTTCACTTAATACCAGGATTTGGTGAGCCAACATTTCTTCTATAAATTGTCTGGCGTATGGGTTGGGTCAATGCATATTTCTGATAATGGACACTCCTTTGAAGAGAACATTTCTCAATTAACTACATTCATGGTTCTCAAACATCAAAAATGCAGGACCTACATGTACTGCATCCTCCCCCCCCCCCCCAACAAGTCCCCTCGCCCTGCCCTCACCTCCTTAGAACCTGATCAGGGTGATGGAGGAGAAACCAGGACTTTCTGGTAATTCTTTAATAGAAAAAGAACAGTTACATGTAGGTACGTAAGTTTTAGGTCTCTGACAGTTAAGTTGCTTTTGGGAGAAATACACTTTCTTCATAAATCTATTGTTAGGTTTTGGTTACAACCATACAAATATTAACTATCCTGTATGTTATTACTGTTCAAACAAAACATCTTCCTTAAACTTCTTTGCCTCAACCTACTGGAAAATAGAACTTGTATGTTATGAAACCACACGATACATCCAGGGGTTTCTGCAGGAAATTAGGAATAGGCAGCGGTTTGCTAATATAGCAAAAACTGGAAAATTAAAGCTCAGCTTTATCTCCTACTTATTACAACGGGAACATCAACTTTAAAAACCTAAATCTCATGGTAAAGCCATGAATTCTTGGGCAAAAGGGCTTTTGTGGAAACTTTGTAGACCTGACAGGACTGACATGGTGTCACTATACTGGGTTTTTTTTAAACTTGACTTTAAAAGCAAAGTAAGCTGCAGCACTATTTTGCATGTTAGTCATCTGTCAACAATTACACCCCCAACTGCACAGATTACAGCTCAAACGCTACTTAAAATACACTAACTACACTCTCTACCCTTTGGCCGATGTACGCTAAGGAATCTGTAGAAGAGTGTTCGGGATTTATCCACCATTTTCTTCTGTCTAAACACAGCATTTAAAGCAAATGACCCACCTTTTTCTTGGTGGGACTGACGTGGTCCAGTTCATCTTTGTCCTGTGGCTGTTCACGCCATCTCCATGTCAATATCTGCTGTACATGTCCTTTAGGTTCTTCTACCTGTGGTCAGAATTGTCAAAAACTTTTCAAGATACAGATTATGAGCACTTAAAAATTACACATCTTCCCATCTAATTTTACATCTTCTTAAAATTCACATGACAAATGTCATCGTCACCATCATCATCATCATCATCATCATCATCATCATCATCATCATCATCATCATCATCATCATCATCATCATCATCATCATCATCATCATCATCATCATCATCATCATCATCATCATCATCATCATCATCATCATCATCATCATCATCATCATCATCACAACTGATAATCTGCAGAAGAAACCTCATACACAGAGACTGCATCATGTAAGAACTCACAGTAAATACTCCCATGGACTGTGTAGAACAGCCTTAGTTTCAAAGAGATTGCACATCACATTTATTGCCTCTTTACATATTTCTTCAGTTCCAAACTTATCACCTGAATGTAAAGAGTCATCAAATCGAAGTGCAATTTTACACTTTCCCACTCAAATCATCCGAAAGTGCCCACATGTAAACTGCTGTAAGATATAATGTTTTTACTTCAACTTCATGTTATTTGAATACATTTTTTGCTGAATATTGTGGGCAAGACCTCGTCTTCCAACAACCAGGGCACTGCAAAAAAACATCTTTGCAACTTCAGAGAAATCAGTAGGTCACATTTACTTTATGCACGACAGCCTACAGATTTAGCAGAGTCCTGTCGTCCAGGACCCCACAATCTGAAGGACTCTCACTGATAGCTGTTATGTTGTATTACATTGGAACCTACTATAAAGGCCATCTCATGTAATAACAGGCCATATCTTGCAAGACACCTAATCATATTTCTGTGTCATGATACCTACATTTTGAGACCTACTGCAGGACAAAAAACACTTTGAGCTGGCTATATGGGTGGCCTTGAATAGGTATATCATGTACATGTGTATTAACCCTTTCCCCTTTAAACTGGCCAAAACCAGCTTCTGGTCAAATGCTATCTGCTTCAGTATTTTCAGCAAAGGTAAACAGTAATGAAAAACAGTTTGACGGAGAGTAAGATGACACCTATGAAGATAACATTCCCCAGGTCAACAGCTTTCCTCTGCGAGGCACTTAGTGCCCAACCCTTGTCAGGGACAGCTGTGGACCCAGTGTACATTCTAGTTTCAGAGTTGCATGAACTCACTAAGCATCTTGGGCACTTCCACTCTCCTTCAGGCAGGGCGGACATGGGCGGATCCAGACAGGCCATGTGATACACACAGGGACAGAAGTCGCACAAGATCATCTCTCCGCCATCTTTGCAGATCTTGCACCACTGCTCATGATCATCATCCTCCCCCACCACCTACAAAGTCCAGATACATCTAACATTGTTCACACAGTAGGGTTAAACCAAGATCCAGGACTTTTTCCAAGCATCTTACATACCATTTTTACCAAATTCCAAACTAACTTCCCTGTGTGTTTGAGTGAAAATGACATGTATAGATAGCCCCCATTATGCCCTGTATTTCTTCGCCCCCCCACCCCACCCCCCAAAAAGACAAACTATTTTTGGTGACCAAATCAATGATTGTAACATAGTAATAACACCATAGATTCAATTATGCAGTTAGTTTATACATATTTTATACAAAATCGATTGAGAAACCGGCAGAGCCCATATAAATCTCTCTCGCATAATAAAAAAAATGTAGAAAACAGATATGATGCAGTTGTTTTCTTTCCTTCCTCTTTTTTCTTTTCTTCCTTCCTTTTTTTCTTTCTCTCCTTCCTGTCTATCTGTTTATTTTATTTAATTTTTGTCCAAATATCATTTTCTGTATCTACAGGAATGCTGGTATTTGAATGAACAAACTTTTTACAAGGAACATGAATCTGACACCTTTATCAAATAAATTAAGGGCAATTCCTTTCAAGGAGTTTGACTTTAGTCAAAACTGGCATTGACCTAATTAACTGGTAAAGCCCAATCCTTTTGCTACACCTGTATGTTTCATGTGGACAGCAGTAGAGAGTCAGAACTTCCTGACAATTCTGAATTTCCTATCTGCATGTTCCACTTTAAAACTCCTTATATATTACACTTGGAGCTCACACTTTCATCTGTATGCGTCTACTGTCAATGTTAATTTAACAAATCCTGCTCCGGTATCCCCAGGACAACAGCAGAATTTTGCAAACCTAGCATCGAAATTGTTACATCCTCACTAATCCTCATTCTATTTTCACTTTCTTTCTTAGTTGAATGCTGCAGATGTATCAAAATAATTTGGGTTGCTGGAACCTTCAACAAGTTATCTGCTCTTACGCAAGATGGGCAGCTCCACTTTCCCTCCGGAACTTCCTCAAGCTGTGCACATTTCTGATGCCAAGATCGAGGACAGGTGTCACAGAGAAGTAGGTCTCCCCCATCTTCACATTTGTCACAGTACCAGTAGTGGTCACTCTGCAACATCCAGGGATATATACCAAATCCATAAAATAAAGATTCTTTTTTGCTCATTACAAATGGCCTTATTAGCTATGGCCTCTGTATCACAATCCAAAATCTCCTATTTAGCTGAGTTATTTCACACATTTAGTAGGTAACACATACTGCATCCAGTTCTTTTTTTTTTTTTTTAATATGAGAATATGAAGTCATCTTTCCATTCAGATAGATGGGAATGTCTCGCAAAGACCAATGATTATTTATCATACAGGAATATAAATATAATATACACATTATATATATATATACACACACACACACACACACACATAAAGGACTAAAAAATAAAAACCGAAGTGCTCTGTCAGAGTGGTACAAATTCTTTCCATTTGCTCCCGAGTGGAGAATCAAACCAGTGCTGAAGAGGTGAAAGGCAACCTGTTGCTGACCTGCCAACCATGCATGCATGCCGTTGTTGAACATATCTGATATGTAGCAATGCATATATGTATATATATATATATGGCAAGTTCAAAATCTGAAGAAAAAAAAATTGTAATTTCCCCCCACATTTTTTTACCAAGGAGGTAGGCTAACACATTTAGGAATTACTCCTTAAGCTGGCCCCACACAAATGAAATTCAATTTCTTGAAACAGGTGAATACAATAAATAACATGCTCCCTGAGGTTGTCATACTTTTCCTCACCTCTTCCCCGGACTCCGCATCTGCCTCTTTTCCAGGTTGCTGCCAGTCCCCACGCTTTGCCCGATATCCTCTTGGTTTTCGTGTCTTGTGTTTCCTGGGGCTATATCCTTTGGCTTCCACATCACTGTCAGATTCTTGTTTTTTCTTTTCTTTTTCAGTTTTTCTCAGCATTTTTTCAAATTCTTTGTCTGTCATGGAAGCCTTCAGGAAAAGAAAAATACAAGATAATGTGAACTACATCTTGCACAGTTACTTTATTAGATGTATTAGTTTGTACTGTGACCCTGATTGAAGAACCCTGTCTCAGTTTTTATGATATACAAGTGTTAATTTCAATTCAACTGTGTGATGGCCAAAGGGATGTCCACATATCTATTCTGACACCCTACATATCTCATATGAGCACACACTGACACAGAATCTTCAAATGTGGATTTTCTGACAACCATATTTAAAGTCGGTGTTTTTTGCATTGCCATGACATGTAAGCCAATACACAAAGTAGTGACACACTTGAAGTCCTGTTTCAATGTAGGGCTGCATATATTAATATTTCATGTGCCTCAGAAGGTAACCAATTTTAAAGCATGTTACAGTAAATGAGACGGCTGTATGAACATGTGACCTTCACATTCAACGCATCAGCCTAACAAGTCCCACTCTGGTCTACGGGGTGAGGATTTTGGAGAGGAAGTAGAAATGCGACTTTTCATTGCAATCCCTAATTGACTTACATGGTAATCAATAGGAATGCATGTATTAACTAACAGGTACACCTGAATCGAAAAATTCACTAAAAATCAGGGATTCTGAGTATCACCATTTAGTGTGTATTTTTGTTTAACCCTACCACAAGCTACATTTCCACCAAGTTTCAGACCAATCTGAATGACAGTTTTAGAGCAGAAGTCAAAAATTAAAAAAAAAAAAAAAGGAAAAAAGAAATATAAACCAGAAAAAAAAAATCACAGTGCCACCTGTTGAACAAGTAAAGGTCTGGGGCTCCGCGGAGTGTCCCTATGAAACTTCAAAGCAATTGGCTGAGCAGTTTGAAAGGAGATTTTTATAAATTTTGCCACATAATGAACAAAAACAATCATATAATATCTAAAAATCGCTGGAGGGCAACCATGTGAACAAATTTGGTAGACACCCAATCAAGGTACATCCTACCAAATTAGACGGGAATCCAATTGATGCTTTTGAAAAAGAAGTCTAAAATGTGAATTTCCTTTGTAATCTCTATTGACTAACATATATAGTTTAAACAGGAATACATGCATTCACAGATAGGTACCTGAATTGTATAATTCGTAAAAATCGGGGATCATGTGTATTGCCACCTGGTGAACAACTTTATTTAACTCTCCATACAAGCTACACTTCACCAGGTTACCAATATGAGTAATGGTTTTGGAGAAGTTGAAACTAGCTTTAACACACCAAAAAAATGTTGGAAAAAAATACAGTGTCACCTCTTGAACAAATTTAGGTCTGCTGTTCATCAGAAGTGCCCCTAAGCAATTTTGAAACAGTTGGCTAGGTAGTTTCAGAGAATTTTTAAGATTTTGCAAAAAAAAAAAAAAAAAAATCACTAAAGCATGACCATTTACAGAATTTGGTTGAGACCTGTCCAAAGTGCATTCCGCCAAATTTTAAGTGAATCTGGTTGATAGGTTTGGAGAAGTCAAAAATGCAAATTTCTTTTGCCATTTTCATTGACTCCCATAGTAATCAAAAGGATTGCTTGCATTAACCAAGAGATAACTAAATTGAAAAATTTGTTAAAAAGCAGGGTTCCAGAGCATCCCTACATGGTGAACACATTTGTTTAGTCCTACTACAAGCTACATTTCCACCAAGTTTTAGAACAATCTGTGTTATGGTTTTGGAGGAGTCAAAAATAGCCTAAACACACAAAAATGCATTAACATTTTTTTGTTTTTAAATCACATTGCCACCTGCTGAACAAATTAAGGTCTGGGCATCCCCCAAAGTGTCCCTATGCAATTTTCAAACAATAGAGGAGAACAAGAACGGAAGCTTCTACTGCTCTCCTGTAGAGGGCATTTCAGTCATTCAGGGCAAGAACTGTATATTCCCATTACTTTGCACTGTAATTTACGTCTTAATAACTTTAAAACCACTGGTTGCAGAAACAGTAAAATTTGTGTGGCAAAAGAATGTACATAGCTGAATTGTTCACATAATTTTTATTCTTGCAGCTTTAAATGTAGTCTTTTAATTTGCGGTTAATTTAACATGCAATTCAATTGGAATACATATCTTCAGTCCTGAAGAATTCTGTGTATTAGATTGTCGATACAGCTGAATACACAGATAACTAGTAATTGTGACTTCTCTCAATGGGCAAGTGGGTTTGGAGAAAAACATTTTTTAACATTTTGCAAAATAACTGAAGAAAAAAAATCATTGAAAAGAAAAAATCAATGAACCATGACTATTTGAACAACTTGGTAGAGACCCACCCAATGTACATTCCCCCAAAGTTTGAAGTATCTAACTGATGGTTTTGAGGAGGAAAAGATGTCACAGTGGACGATGCACAATACTATAACCCCAGCTCACTGACAAGTGAGTAGAGGCAAAAATTCATAAATAACTGGAGCAGGACCATTTGAATCAAATGGTACAGACCCACCAAAGGTACACCACAACAAAATTACAAGATTATTAGACCTGTACATTCTGAGAAGTTAAAAGCGTTAAATTATTGACAGATGAGGATTAATAAACAGATTACAATGATATTGTATTGTAAGATAAACTCAGCCGCATGACAAGTCCGCTGAGCATCAATCAGCTGAATTAAAAACTAACCATGGAGGAGATAGATTTCCTTGCACGATCACTCTTCCGTTCTCCAGGTATTCGAATCTTTTCTTTTTCCTTTTCTTTGTTTTTTCTCTTCTTTCTCGCTCTCAGAGTCATGAAGTCACTGTCTTCATCCTCCTCATCCTCATCTATAGACTCGTCGTCCTCCTCTGATGCACTGGGAACTTCAAAGTCTGACTCTTCTTTCCTCTACAAAAATAATCAAATTTCCAGTTGACAAACATTTACAATTTACAGAATTTAGGCCAAAAGAAATTAATGCTGAGTTTCTCAGGCACCTGCATCATCCTTTATTCCCACCCATCAGCCTTTTTTTTGACACTTTCTGAACCAAAGCTACTATTTTTATTAAGGCTGTTAATCTTGTCAGACTTTGTAAATGAGAAACCACCAACATTGTAAAAATGCTACATTAATGTACAAAAGAAAACAGAAAAAAGCCTCCCTCCCCTTCTTATCAAAATTATTTCAACAGTGCCTGAGAAACAAAAAAAAAAACAATTTTTTGAGGCCGTATGAACATAACAATATAAATGTACACTGCCATAATTTCATGACAACAATACATATAGATGCACATGTAGAGAACGTGATTTCTGATTGACAGGCAAACACTTTCTCAAAATGTAATAACCACAAGACCAACATTATTTCCCCTCAGTACTGGAATCTCAAATTCTGCATTTTCTATATGGTGTAGCCTGAGCCTGAGCAGTTTAATTGTTTAACACATTCACTACTATGGTGGCACTGCTCTTGGTCAGCTGTAAATGTATCTGGGAAAAAAAAAATTATTGTTCGGAGTCTCCTTGTCAGTCTAGCTCAACTGTTTATAGTTCTTAGTAGATCCACCTGGATCTACTGAGATCCATTAGGATATCCACGAAGGAAACAGCTGCAATCACACGTACAAGAGGTGTCACATGACACACAGTCTATTCACTTATATTTTTTTCAATATATCTAGACAAACCATTTCAACAGTAAAGGGGATCTTTCTCCTGAAGGGACCCAGGAAAATGTTATTCTGAGGTCCAGTTTGCACTTTGAACTTGGGCACGTGTAGAACGAATCTACAGTCAGTTTGACGTCATGCCACTTGGCAGACCCAGAACAACCAGTTCAAACTAAGTGCAGTCATCATGACTGTGACGTCATGATAGTTGAAGTTGACAAGTGTGTCTAGCAACGTTACCTGCCATATAAAAGAACCCACACGTCAGCTTTTCCGTTAGAACTTGCACAGTTGTAGCGTGTGCCTGATGAGCCCAACGAAGGGCAGAACGCGTCGCACAAGAAACCACTACAGCTAGCATGCCAGCTTTTCTGGCTTTGCCTCGTATTTCTCATTTGTTAATGTATCTGCATCACCCTGCAAGCCATGCAGCATGTCTGCCCCACCAATTAACTCCATCCCACTCTCCAACTAGTGACTTTGGCCTGTAGCTAGTTATTGTGCTCCCATGAATGTTTCTTTCTTATAAATAATTCAAATACAACAGTCCCTCTTTTGAGAGACCATCCCTAGTGACCCACAAGAAGTGGTCTTGTACAGCAGGTGGTCTCTCAAATTAGGAGTTTTCAAAACAGGAACATGCAGCTTCTCTCTTAAAGCTAGGCACACAAACATGAATATCAATGACTGGTGCAGACTTGGGTCTGAGCATGAACACTAAGCAGCATTTACAGTAAACCAAGGACCTCCATTTACCCACCCTTGTTCTATGTTTCTTTTCTGATCCCTTGGACTTCTTTCCCTCTTCATCACTTTCATCGTCTTCATCCTCGTCCTCTTCATAGTCCCTCTTACTTCGTTTGGATGGCTGAGTCTCTGCGCCACTACTCTCCTCGTCACTGGATCCCCTCCTGGATCTCTTCTTTGATCTGCTTCTGGACCTTCTCTCCAACTCTGTGTCCTCGTCACTGTCGGCTTTCCGTTGACGTTTCACAACCCTCTTTCTCTGTCTCTGGGGAGTGAAATCATCATCATCGCTGTCCTCTCGCTTGCGTTTGCGAGGTTTAGGTTTGTTCAGAGGCTTGAACTTCAGTGTGTCTTCTTCATCGCTCTCTTCAGCAGTCTTCTCCTCACTGTCTTCTTCCTAGAAACAATATCAAAATCACACAGTTAATGTTACCATCTTTTGATAGAATGGATTCCTTCATGTAGATCTCAAGCATTACAACAGGCTTTTTGGTCTTGGGCCAGTGGCCTTTGACACTCAGGAACAAGGCTAAATCGGGGCCGAAAAACTGACAGCATATTGGATTATCTGTCATTTCGTCCTCATTTTAGATTTATTGCAAATAATGTTGCCTGCTAACCAGACTTTCTGGAGGGCAATAGACTATTGGCCTTCACTAGGGAACAGAGAAAGTCTGCTAAGGAGGTAAAAAATAATGTGATGCACACAGAGAAAACAAAGAAATCATAAATTGTCATGTAAGAAATCACCAATATCATGGGCTAAAGATGTCCACTTCCAACAACTTTGCCAGAACCAAGTTTATTAATTCCTGGGCCTTCAGATTGACAGAAAGTTTTCAAAATAATATGTCTTGGTGAATAAATCATGGATGCGTCTTCCAAAATGCCAAAATATTTAATTATAATAAAAGGTTTCAAAGTTTTCCCATCTTCTATATCAAGTAGCATGCTTAATCTTTTAAATGACACATCATTAAACATTTCTGCAATGTGAAAGATCCGACCATCAATAATTATATTATTCTGAATCAATCGTATATAATTTCCACAAATCTATGAACTAAAGCATCTTTTGGGAGTAAAGAACAAAGAAGCTTCAAGTTTGGAGACATGGCAGGAACCGACATGTTAAATGAGTCCCATGCACTGCTTTTCACCAGATTCTTTCAAGAACATGTATGTTTGGCAAGACATTATGTTGTGGTTTATCCTGTTTCATAAACTAAGGGCATTCCAAAGCAAACAATAATTATGTCAAACTTACCCCTCTGTCAAACTTTCTCAGCAACCTTGAGAACTCTCGGTCACTCATTGACTTTTCCTGCAATAAATTTGAAAAAAAAAGTGGACATTCATGTTGGTGGTATCAGACATATGCAATATGTATGTAAATGCCAGCCACCTGATGTTGTCATCTGAGTTTTGTTCAGTTCCTTTGACATTGCATCAGTTTTTCTCCATGAAACAACAAATTACCATATGTTCCAGTTTGACCAAGATTTTTTGGTTTCATAGGTATGATGGAATTGAGGAAACTATAAACCCTAGTACTGCTGAATTGTTTTTTTAACCTGCATTTTGGACCTCATAAACACGGCCCCGCATCACTAGGGTTAATGAATTGAGATAGAGTGATAAGGTTTTTACAGTATGCATTTCATATAAACTCTTCTCTTTTGAGTGACACAGTATACACTCCATGTTTTATCTGGATATATATACTATCAAGCAAACAGTAACATAAAAATAAAAGAAAAAAATCATGGGGTTATCAATGTAAAATTACACATTACAGAGCTTCACAGTTTAACATTTGAAAAAGTACAAACTTATATATGCAAAACTTAAGAAATGTACGGGAGCTGTACATTCTTCTATTTCAAAAACTCTCACACTACAGACACAGGACATCTAACCGCACTCTATTATGGACCATCTTTGCAGTCACTAATAACATACCTTGTTTGCTGATTTGTGTTCACGTTGACTTTTCCTCATCATTGGCAGTTTAATCCTCAAGAATCCCCCTCCCTTCTTTGCTGCTGGCTTTTTCACTTCCTCTTCACTTTCTTCCGCTTCTTTATTTTCCTCTTCTTCTTCCTGTTGCTTTTTCTGTGACCTTGACACTCTCCTCGAGGCAACTCTACCATCATTCTCATCACTTTCTTCTTTTTCTTTTTCCTCAGAATCTTTATTATCCTCAGTTTCTTCTGAATCCTGGTACTGAATTGTCCTCTTCCCTGTAGACCTCTTAGGCAAAGACTTCCTTTTGGATGAAGACTTTTGGGCCTCACTGTCCTCATCCTCCTCGTAAGTTAACTGTAGTCTCTTCCTTGAGCTCACTCTTCTGGATTTTGATTCTCCACTGTATTCCCCTTCATCTTCTTCCTCCAAGGCTTGTCTACTGGGAGAAGAGGCAGATGCTTGGCTTGTGTTGCCCTCTTCCTCATCACTCTCCCCTTCTTCCTCTTCTTTAGACTTTGTGGCCCTGGCCGCTGTGATGCTTACCTTTCCCTTCTTCGAACTCTGCTGCTCCTCTTCACTCCCTTCTTCCTCTTCATCCTCCTCAGTTTGCCTAGATCTTGAGGTCACTGATTGGCTGGATGCCCTTTTCTTCCTTGCAGTTTGCTCTTCCTCACTTTCTTCATCCTCCTCATCCACTGGTTTGGCCCTGGAAGTTCTTCCTCCTTTTACTGTTGCCGGTTTCTTCTTGGAACCTTTCTCTTCCTCTGTAATACACGTAGAAACATACAATCAATGCAAAAGGTCAATCTGAATCAGGCTGAAGCAAACATGCATTAGTTTAGACCTATCCCTTTTTCCCCTAAAGCCAGCTTAAACTGGCTGGTAATCAAATGTCATCTGCTTTGGCAATCTTTTTACATTGTAATTCATATCATCAGAAATGAAAACAACTTCAATGAGAATAGTAGACTTGACCTATCATTCAATCAGGAAGAGAAAAATTGTTTAGAAATTACATATCTGTAGGACACGTGACACAAAACTTTCACTTGTCCTCCCTCCTAAACCACTTGTGCCAATGAAGTGTACCAAAGTTTTGGTTTACATAAGCATGCTTTAATGGAAATCATTACATGTATGTCACATAGTGAGTTTATGTGTCTGTTATGCCAACAAAATTTGAAATTTGACAGATCACAAATTTTGCCAACAAAAAGTATTTGTCAATGGAACAAGTGAAGTTTGAAAGTCACACGTCTCAAAAGGATTTCACTTTTTCCAGACAACAGGATCAGAGGATGATAAGCAGAACCTGCTTCATTCATTTGTTGAAATTGTCGTATGACACAGGAAAAGTAGGCGTTGTCACCATGCAGTATAGCGTTTGGAATACCCTATTTCCCTGATGTGCTTGTTTTGTTTTTTAATTCCTTCACCAGGTGGCAGCACCAGCTATACCCGTCATAGTCTAAAATTGTATTACAATTTACCACTGATTTACATGCTTAAAAACTAAAAATTTGGGGTGAAAAAAATTGCCAAACTTTATTGCATGGGGCTATATAAAATGGATGTCAATTTGTAGACCTGTCTTCTTTCCACAATATTGAGAATTTGGGGGCACTAGACTTGTTTATCATTTGCCTCACAAATGCCAGTTGTTATCATTGGCATAGGAGTTCTTCCCAAAAATGGAAGCAAGCAAGGCTGTACCTATCTTTGAGGGCCTACATATATTGGGTTAACATTCTTGGATACTATAAATGTAAACATAATTTCCTTTTTTGTGTAACTGGCTTCACATCAATGTCAACCATTGCGGTCCTCACACGGTTTTACACCTTATTGACCCGGAAAAAAACCTAACATCTTCAGATTTTGAATTTTATTTGTCCACTGATAACCACTTACCTGTTTCATTTCGTTCCTTTGATGCTCCATTCCTGATTGGTTGCTTGATGGCTACTGGGCTGGACATTTCTCTCTGCAAACGTGCTCTCTCTTTAAAAGGATTACCTTCACGGAATTCCCGAAATTTTGCTTGAAGAATGGCCACCATTTTGGAGGATGTGATCTTGGGGTTTGCCTATAGCACAAATGAAATCTAGATTCACTGATTTGAAATGAATTTCACTTTAAAATGGTCATGTTATTCCCAAAAAATGCATACAAATTTACTGTAGGTTATTTTTCTCTTGCTTTGAAAAACAGAGACACATATGTAAGCCAAACACGGGGTTAATTTTGAGGGTTCATCTACTTAAATATCCATGACCGCCAGGCATCAATTTAACTCATTCCATACCAGTCCCTGATTTTTCCCTATATTTATCTTGATCCAAGACGACAATTGCATATTTAAATTCTTCATGAAAAGAGCTTTTATTCAAGTACCAACATGCCTATAGTCTTAAGTCAGTGGTTCTGGCACTGCCTGGTAAGTCATGCTGCAGCTGCCCCACGTCAACTGTCTACCACACTGGTCTCTCTCATAACTGGGAAAGGGGTTCCCTCTCCCCTCCTGTCAAGTATGCTCATATTCACATCAACTGTCAACCACAATAATATCTGCCTTGAGGGATCACTCTAATGAGAAATCACCTGTCTTGACAGGCAAACTTTTCAGGATACTTTGCTTAAAACTTCGTATCTTATTTAAACCTTGTATGAATGACCACTTGACCTTATACATTAT
Source organism: Hermodice carunculata (assembly GCA_964020975.1). NCBI lineage: Eukaryota > Metazoa > Annelida > Polychaeta > Eunicida > Amphinomidae > Hermodice > Hermodice carunculata. Next base: position 38,624,431 of record OZ026627.1, read on the forward strand.
GTAGTATAAGCTAATTATACAGGGAAAGATCGGAAAGGCAAGACCCAATCTTTATCTTTCATCTAGTATTTAAACCTGGGGACAAACCTGAAGTATCTGGGGTCTGATTTGCTGTGCAAATAGATGGTATGCTGTCAGGTTTTTGTAGTCAGCCTCCGTGTACTCCATAACCACATCCACCAAGCCCGCCTTTTGGCATATTTCTGCAGAGCTCTTTGGACCCTGCAATGAAACACATACTGTATACATGTATTGGCCAACATGATAAGATACATAAGAGATATTCATACTGGAATGCAGGGCAAGACCTAGTGTCAGGGGCAAGTAAAATTGTGACATGCATGCAGATTTTACCCAGGACTTGGCCAAAATTGTACAGAAAGCTATTGCTCAACTGGCAGTGATATACCTTTGTATACATATTAACTCTTTCAGTGCCAATCACGTCTAGCGTTGATCTACTAAAGTGAAACTAGTCTGAATTGTCATTAGGATCTCAGATTCATATTCCTTGTGAAAAGACCTTTCATTCAAGTACCAGCATGCCTCTAGTTTCCAGAGTAAATGTCCCAGGTCAACAGCTTTTCTCGGCACACATTGAGCACATTGCAGCCAATTCGTGCTGAGAAAAGCTGTTGACTCAGTCCAAAATTTGGCACTTAAAGAGTTAAAGTAATAAATGCTGGGAAGACATACAGAGTATAGAGTCTCACATGCAGATTACTTTTTTTTTTTAAACTGGTACAATAGAAGTGGAGTAGAAGACCTCATTGTCTTACTGTCCTACTGTCACATCTGCTTCAATTTTCAAGTGTAAATATGACTGTCTAATACTGGTTATAACTCAGACATTGAAGATACATGTGTATAAATTTGTTGCAGGGCATACAGGTAAAAAACAACCACTGTATGCACATTTTCCCACAAATTTAGCAAACTTACTTTTGGGATCACTTATTCTGCATACCAACTTAATTAACAAAAGAACCTGTATTACAAAGCAGACTTCACTTGGCTCTGTGAATCACTTAGTTCTTCCCAATTATGGTTCAGGATATCAAAAAAAAACAGCTGGTCTGGTGCAGAGAACTCTTTCATAAAGTCCATGGCTGAGAATTGATCTTGGGAACATGTATCTTAGAGCAATAAATGAGCTTAAAACAGCTCACAAGTGTAAAACCACTTAGACCCTTTCTTCCCTAAACCAGCTGGTCCAATTCAGTCTGCTTCAATGTTTTTAACCGATGTCAACAGTGATGAAAAACAATTTAATTTGAATGAGAATTGTAGACTGGACCTAGTGAGATAACACGACACAGGTCAAGAGCTTTCTTTGGCATGGGCTGGGTGCTTGGCACTCAACCCATGCCAAAGAAAGCTATTCCCTCAAATGTCAGTTCAAGGGGGACTGGATTGACGTGAATTTTGTGCTCACCCGTTTGTTGACCTGTGGAGATGGCTCGGCTTTACTGTCACTGTCATTTCCAGCATCACTTCCAGCAGGAGTACCCTTTTCGGAAATAAAACCAGAAGCAAAAATTACACTCTACATGAATCCTCTAAGTTGTTGACAACATGACATGCACTAAATGCATCACGACTAGATGCACTTAAGGTGCAATAGTTGCACTTATGACCCCAAAATGGCAAATTTAGAGAATGCCCATTTACATAAATTGTTTCTTTTACATAATAAAAGCTTCAACGGGTTTGTTCTTTTGCAAAGTAGGAAACTCTATGCAAATAACAGTCAATTGCTGCCCCTTTAGCCTAAAAGGGTGTGTTGTTAATGCCCCTATGATTGACTCAGAAAGTGAAGATATCCAACCAATATGCCACTGACTTGAAAACAAGAGGCCCATTGGCCTAATGCTCTGCTAACCACCATCACCAAAACATCATTTTCTGAAATGTATTCAATCCATCACCTTGAAAAATTATTCAAGCTTAGCAATGTTATGCAATATCAAACTTCCAAAAAAAAATCCAAAAATCAATGGAGCGTCACCATTTGAACAAACCTGGTAGAGACCCACCCAAGGTACATTGCCACCAAGTTTACAGTCAATCTGGTTGTCAGTTTCGGAGAAGTCGAAAATGTGAATTAGCATTTGAATGCACATTGACTTACATAGTATTCAATAGGAAAGGTGCATTTACCCACAAGTAACCGAATTGAAAAAATTGTTAAAAATCAGGAAGCCATAGCACTGCCACTTCACACACAACTTTGCTTGACCCTTTCACAAGGAACATATCCACCAAGTTTCAGCTTAATCTGAATGATGGTTCTGGAGAAGAAGTCGAATATAGCAAAAACACACGGAAAATCATACAAAATTAGAAAAAAATCGCAGCGCCACCTGGTGAACAAATTCAGAACTGGGAGTGTTACTGTGTCATATCAAAGCGATTTGGTGAGTGGTTTCGTCCGAGATTTTTTAACATTTGCGTTAAAAAAAAAAGAACAAAAAAATCACAAAATCATTGGAGTGTGACCATTTGAACAAACTTAACAGAGACCCAACCAAGGTGCATTGCCACCAAGTTTAAAGTTAATCTGACTGACGAAGGACCATCCTATAAGCTCAGCTGACTGACAAGTCAGCTGAGCTAAAAAATACTGTGAACTGAATCGACCTCACAAGCAAAATGTTTACAGACAGACAGGCGGACCTACATATATGAGTGATCACATAAGCACTGAGACTATTGGTCAGCAGAGGTAAAGAAGTGTTGAGAAACTGGGAGACCTAAAAAATTATAAGAAATTTTAACACATTTTGTACCACTCAGTGATAATCAGCTCAACCACAAATCCATGCTTCAACAAGTGTGATTGACACTAATGCACAACAGGCATAGGGCAAGGAATTTTTGCATGGGAATGGGGAGGTGGTCTGGTGTTAATTATTTTTAGCCCTAAGTTCTAAAAGACAGGATGTTTATAAATGCCTGACTCCAGTAAATTCCATGCATAAAAAATCCTTTGTCTGCTGATGATGATGAGTTGGGGGTCAATGAATTGACACAGGCATGCAGTTTTAGTCAAATGTTACCCATCCAAAATCTTCATGTGGACAATCTTCGAGCCACAGAAGATTTTATTAAGTAACAGATGGTTTTGCAGTGCCATTTTTTTGAGTTACATATCAAGTGGGTATGTACATTTCCTATTTACCATCATGCAATAGATCTGGTAAAGGTTGCTGGTTCCCAGTTCTGGTATAATGCTGTGTATAGTACTTTGTACTGTTACAACAAAAGAGGACTGGGGATACCGCCAGGTGAATACATGTATGTGCATTTCCCATTTTCTGCCCTGAGGCGCAACGTGCTGAAGGTTGCTGGTGCAACACCCAGCCATTTCTTGGTCAAAACATAAATACATTTTCTGGGAAATCTTTGTATGCTGCCACAGTAAAATTGTTTTTCAGACACCATTATCACATGCCCCCACAATTATGGCAGGAACAGTTTAAGTTATCATTGTCTTACCTTAACTTGGTTCTACAATTCTTATGATAGTAATTACATTTAATTACAGTTAACACTTACTTACAATCACATGAAACACTCTATGTTTCTTTCTTGCCCAGCTGTTTGAAAAAATAGTAGTCAGTCAAAAGCTCCCAGAGGGGCTTCGTTATGTTCATTTATCATTGAGAATAAGCCACACAATTATTTGTCTGTGAAGCAGGCCTTCTACCCCCAAGTGAAGAGTGTGCTTTGCAGGCAACACACTTATGAGAGTTTCGTAAAATCTAGTGGTCGTAGAGCAATGCTCAAAATGTCCAGTGGCCAAATGATAGCTGCCGGGCCACATAACCATGCACAAAACTGATGACTAGTGGTCCAATTTTTATGGTAATCTATTAAAAAGCAAAAACAAAGTACCCTAAAAGGAATTCTTTGGCTACCTGCATATTTAGGTGAGTATCTGGCATTACTTACATGTATAGTGTAATTTATTTGACACAGCATGCATGGGTTGACCATGGGCATGATACAAAGTGATAAAAGTTGCAAAAAGTATGTTTTTAAGTTTGCTGACTCATGTACTTGCTTTCAGAAAGTGAAACTTGACAGAAAAACAGTACTTATTTCTTCACTGTGGAGATACTAAAATTGCTTTCGCAACATCTTGTAAATATACCTCTTTACTGCTGTCACCAGAGTTTCCCTTGATACTTTTTCTCTTTGACTTCATGTTGTTTGTCAGCTGTCTTTAGCGACCTGAAACATCAAAATGTAGTTTCATTATTTTAAAATGTGAAAAAAAACCAACCCAGCATTCCCTCCCTTCCCCCCTTTAATAAGGCTTTATTTTGAGACACAAGTTGCACGTTACTCATTCACACTTGCTGGGGCTTTGGTCCGAAAAGGACAAAATTCGGTCACAAAGTTTCTACTTTGAATAAGAATTGATATATAAAATACAATATTCCATGCAAATGCACACTTTTACACAAAAATGCATATAATGAAAATAGGGGTGTCAGGTTGTCACTGACTTCTGTGATTTTATCTTCATTTAAATTAATTTTGCATTAAAAGTACTTTGTCTTCACTTTTGCTCCTTGTTATTCCATTCCAATGAGAAATATGAAAGAAAGAACTTCTCACTGATATATTTCAGTTTTCCTGAATTTACCCTTCTCCCCCATGATAAATATGCCCCCCTTTAAGTTCCCTGAATATGGACTCGTCCAATAGCACAGCCATGTTGAAATGACCAAAAAGCGTGTATAATTCATTGTGCAATGGATTTTCTTCACAATTATGGATTCTAAATTGAAGTTTTTCAGCCCTGACAATGCTTTATACCGATTACTCCAAATTAATAAAAATTTAACGCAACCCAACACATAATTCATAACAAAAAACACTGATCAACCTGATCTTACCCATTTTGTAGACTGGTCCCTTTCGCGGCTTCCAGCTGACAACGAGGTCAAGCAATTGCGACATCTGGTGGTTGTATTTCTTTTCACAGGAATTTCCGGCTGGGGACCATGAATTTACAACACAGTGGCGAGGTTGTAACAAATACAAATCTTTATTGCCCGGACATCGAGTTACATCATTATGATAGAAACGACAAATAAAAAGAATAATAATAGCATAATAAGAGACATCGCATAGACCTATGTACAATGACAAGAACATAGAATATACTAACGTTAAAGACTTCATACACAATGCCAATGGCATCCTTGCACTTTTGATAATACTAGTAACAGGAGGAGTATCAGCATTTCGGCGCGCGAACACAGACATAAAACTAAAATTTTCTTCTAAATTTCAACTATTATGAATATGGTGTGTTTCTTTCACAAATTAATTTGCTATAATGATTTAGAACTATGCAGTTTGTCAGTGAATGGTACGGAATAGGACTTTGCTCTTAGGATATCTGACTTGATAGTGTTCAAACGGTGTATGGGCTTACATATTTAGGTTTGGTAAGTTTCTCTTTGTATTAAATATTGTCTTCCCAATATTCTTTCTTTCTTTCTTTCTTTCTTTCTTTCTTTCTTTGTTTCTTTCTTTCTTTCTTTCTTTCCACTTTATTTTTGTGTTGGCTTAAACTCAGACACCGCACAAGCTTTAAATTTGGCATGGGTATAGCACATGCATGGTGGAGTATTGCATATGATTCCCAAGTAGTCAACAGATAATTTATGCAATAACAGCCATTTTAAAATTCCATTTGCTTCCACTTTCAAAGTGTTCAACAAAGAGGCCCAGATGTTGGTTTTATAATTAGATTTGTTGGGATCGCGCTTCATTTGACACACTACCACAGTTGCAGAATTTAAATTTATGTTACTTATATGGACACTTCAAAATTTTAAAGTTGACTATCTTCAACACTATTAAAGGTAGAGGTGATATTCCAAATTCAATTCATATGTTTGTGCTATGGGTGTATCCATTGAACAGTGACTGAAAATTCAGATCCGAGTTTGAGCAAATTTCAGCCAATACACAAAATCGAAGAGTTGAATTGTGATGAATACCCGGCAAAACAATTACCGATAGTGCTGCCATTCCAACGTCAATAGATCTGTATGTTTTCGTTATTATCGCATCGAATAAACAGTGACTGAAAACAATTTATTTTGTGTCAATTTTTGCCAATGCATAAATTGAAGTGCTGAATATTGGTGAAAAGTATTAAAGATAGATGTGCCACTCCAACTCAATATTTTTGTTTGTGCTCTCATGTCCGATTTCATTGGGCGGTGGTATGCCAAATAGGCCAATACACAAGATTTCAATGTTAAGTATCGACGTACAAAACTATCATAGATAGAGGTTTCATTCCAAAAATAAATTTATATGTTTGTGCTCTATATATATATATATATATATATATATATATATATATATATATATATATATATATATATATGTACATATATATACATATATATTCATATTCATTATAATTGCTATCAAATTGTGCAAAATACACGTACACAGACTTACTGTCAAGCAAATCCTTGTCATTGTTATTGTTATCAGAAAGGAAAATGTGTCTTCACTCAGCTATCTTTCTTTGAAAATCTACACAAACTTGTGTCTGTGCCAATGTTTCTGATACATGATCTACGACTTAGATTTTACTGTATCTTTCAAGCCTGATCAAATGAACCATCGGATATCCCACTAAAAACAACATTGTTCCTTTATACAACTTTCTATGCAATCTTAGTCGGCAATACGCATCAAGAGCGGCCTACTTGCAACGTCTGTTTCCGTTTCATTAATGAAAAAAGCATCCCCGTATATGATGGCCCTTAAAAAGCGTAAACGGAGTATCTCGGGTGTTCGAGGAAGATAGCTGAACAGGGTCCTAAGTGTTTATCCCTTGTGCAAAAAATAAATAAATCTAAAATAAAACAAAGCACTAGGAATTTATGGAATATTTGCAAGAATTGTCAAAAACCAAGCTCCAGCTCTGACCACTTCATTACTGTACCTATTTAGCCTATCAATCACAACATGCATGTGGAATACGGCCCGATATATGGAAGAATGGGAAAGTCACCTGCATATTATTTTCAATACCAAAAAGTCTCAAATAGGGACAACCAATATTCAAACACAGGCAGTCAGTTTCCTGTTTCAATCAGTTGAGCACACAATATAAACCTGTCTTGGTCATAGAATTTATTTAAGGCATTAATTTAACTTTCCTGTGGATTGCAAAACCACAAATCTGCCTGTTGTGTAGGTGCTGAGGGTTATTTCCACCTGTGGTCAGCAGATGGCATTTATCCGGATGAGACGCGGCCAATCAGGGCAGTAGTCATTATTTTACCGCGGGAGGGGGGGGGGGGGCGAGGGCGGGAGGGAATCCGCACTCGTGATTGGTTATGTTGGCACCAATTGCACTAAAAACTGTTAGTCCTATAGTTTTACATATTACAGCCACAGAGGCTCCCCCAGTGTTAACAACCACATGATGACACAACAATCACCCAATGTTGAATGCTTCCATGTGCATACCCCAACTCCTTGGTCAATTCATTGTCTTTTGTCGACAAGTATTAGCACTGCTGGCAACAATCTATCGCTTGGTGATATAAATTACTCAAACCCAACCAAATGTGTGTAGAACAAAGGTGATGAAACTGCCTTTCAGCGTGCCATGCTATCAGGCAAGGTACGCCTCCAAATTAATAAATAATGTAGATACTAAGCTGAAAAGTAATGCCAGCTATTGTATTGTATTGTAAATATATGCTCAGGGTTCGAATTTAGCAGGTGCCCGATGTCCCGAGGCAAGCTCAAATGCAGTCAGGCAAGTTCACTTTACAACCTTTTTTCCTTCGGGCAAGTTAAAAAGAAGTGATTAAAGATAATCAAGAGCTAACATTTTTTTCAGCTGTCACAAAGCTAATTAAGTGTTCACTCCACAGGGAAACAACCACTGTCGCACAATTCACGGCAAGCTATATCAATATATGAGCATTGATTGGTTCCAACTGATTTTTTGTCCTGCTTTAAATACTTTTGTCACTGTTAACCGTGTAGTATGAAATGTGCAACATATTTATTATTTAAAGAGCTGGATCGCATAATAGTTACAAAGCAACTAATCTGGAGGTTCTCCAGTGCATGCATGCATTGACACACATAGTATGTACACGACAAACAGGACATTACAAGGATCGAGTCTGTTTGAAGTTTTCAACAGTATAATATCAAGCAGTAGTTAAACAATATCAACTAGAAAAGAAGGTTTGCTCCACATCAAATCTGCCTGGGTGCCTTCAAAATGAGACCAGTTTGAAATGCTACACTTTGCTATTGTTCAACATAATCTAAATTTTGCGTATTAGTCTAATCTTTATAAAGTAAAATGCTACAACTTTGGTTCTTGGTTCATTGGATGTGGCCATGTCACAAACTTATAAAATGAAGTTTGTATGAAGCTATTATCTATAATAGTTTTGAAGCTATTCAACATTTTAATTTTGTGAATTTGCCTCATTTTCATAAATTGAAAGCCTACAACTTTGGTTTATGGTTCATTGGATGGGACTTTGCCACAAACCCATAAATTGGAGCAGGAATGGCACCTCTATCTCAATAGTTTTGAAGCTATACAAGATTTACATTTTGCATGTTTACCTAATTTGCATAAATTAAAATCCTACAACTTCATGGTTCATTGGATGCGGCTTTGCCATAAACTTATAAATTGAAGTTGAAATGGCATGTCTTTGTATAATAGTTTTGGAGATATTCAACTTTGAAACATTTCAAAGCCCCTTATTAGCATAATTTGAAATTCTACTTTACTTATACTGTCCATTGTATTGGCAGGTGTCACAAACCTATACATGCACATAATAAGTCATTGAAATTTTGAGTATCTGAAATATTTTGGAAGATATGGAGCTTTTCAATTTTACTTTCCCCTAAGTTTGCATACTGTTAAACACCATGACTATTCCAAATGAGATGCACAATTTTACTGGTTAGGTCAGTCACCATAGCAAGTTTGGTGGTTTTCGGCAAAATAGTGCTTGACAAAATCTTCAGACCAACTTGGTTGTAAAGATGAAAGAAAGAAAAAAGAAAGAAAGAAATAAAGAAAGAAAGAGAGAGAGAAAAAGAAAGACAGACAGACAGACAGACAGACAGACAGAAAGAAAGAAAGAAAGAAAGAAAGAAAGAAAGAAAGAAAGAAAGAAAGAAAGAAAGAAAGAAAGAAAGAAAGAAAGAAAGAAAGAAAGAAAGAAAGAAAAAAGAATTCTTGGAAAAACAAAATGTCTTGGTTGGAACCCAGACATAATATTTGAAACGTCTCGACTCTATGACAAATGTATGTACTGCACAAAAAATTTCAACATTCTGTTCATTTGAAACATCCGTACGGCCACTTAGCATTATTTCCAAAAGTCTGTTTCTAACGACATCAATCAACAAGTTTGGATTTACACCTGGGGCAAGTACGTTGACAACAGCATTCAACAGTTTGCGCCTTTCAGGGTTGTAGAGAGGACAATGAAAAAAGAAATGAAATATATCCTCGATTGGGTGGCTACAGGAATAGGCTTCTGATGGTACAATATTTACGTTTAAAAGATGTGAGTTTAATCCAGACTGGCCCAGTCGGACTTGGGTCTGAACAATATTTACAAAGCGGTCCCCATGAGAAGAATATGAAGGAATTACTTGCTGGAAAAAAAAGAAGTTTTTTTAATTTCAGTTTGAAGTTCGAGAGTGAAGGTGATTCTCTTACAGCAGGCGGGAGATCATTCCAAAGTCTGATAGATGATGGGAGAAAATATGTGTAGAAGCGGTCAGTTCTACATTTTATTTGTTGGAGTTCAGCGGGATGACACCCTAGTCAGTGGTTTAACAAATATTTTTCACTGTGCAGCTGATGAAGCAAAACTAAAATAGGGCTTCTATCAAGCCCAGGGGTAGAGGAAAGAAAGGGAACAACAAAAAGAAAAAGAAACGTTGGTATGATAACGTATGGGATCCTACGTATAAGGATTTATCTAACTGAGCTAAAAAAAAAAAAAAAAAAACTCCAAAACCAACCCCACTCTTACAGTTATCAATTACTAACTCTATACAAGAGAAAGAAAAAAAGAGCACAAAAAGCTCCTAAATCAAAAGAAAAAGCTTTTTAAAAACCAACTGATCCATAAAATGATAAACCTAGAGAAAAACGACCCTAAACAATTCTGGGAAATGTATAAACAACTTATTAACTCAGAGAAAAGCTTACAAAATAGCTCTATTGGGCCCACAGATTGGTTCCAACACTTCCAAGCTCTCTTGAATCAACCTGGTAATTTTGATGACACTTCCATGAATAATTATGTGGAAGCAAACAAAAATAAAAATTTTGTTTAAAAAGTACTTCAAGCCATAAACAAACTCAAAAACAAAAAATCCCCTGGCAAGGATGGTATTTGTGATGAAATGATAAAATGTAGCAAAGACACATTGCTACCTTTATTTTTTCTTTAAATTAAATTCTTACATCAGGCGAGTTTCCACTTTGCTGGCAAGATAACTCTTTCACCCCTACACACAAAAAAGGCAGTAAAATGACTCTGGCAATCACCGTGGCATTACTGTCGACCTCTAGCAATCTACTAAACTATTTTGTTCTATACTAAACGCGTGACTCTCAGACTTCTGTGACAAGCATAAATGTATACCCCCCCAAACCAGGTAGCCTTTCAAAAAAAAAAAAAAAAAAATAGAACATCTGATCATATCCTCACCCTTAAAACTCTAATTGACAAATATAGCAACCAACTTCCGAGGCAAAATATGTGTGCATGCTTCGTAGACTTCAAGCCTGCCTTAGACACGGCATTGAGACGAGCACTTTTCTATAAATTACTGACATGTAGCATTGGAGGCAATATCCTCAATTTATTACAGAGTATGTATTCTAATGTGTCTTACTGCATTAAAACCCAGCATGGTTATACCAAGAGCTTTACATCAAATGTTGGTGTTAAACAGGGCTGTGTGCTCATTCCTCAACTATTTAATCTGTATTTACATGACTTGCCAAATATCTTTGATGACGGGTGTGATCGTGTACAGCTTAGTGATAATAAAATCAGTTTTCTGATGTACGTTGATTGCTTGGTTATGCTATCAGAATCCCATTCAGGCCTCCAGACTTTCATTATCCGTCTTAAATTATACTGTGAAAAATGGAAACGCAAAGTCAACCTGAACAAGACTAAAACTTGAATCTTTAACAAGGGCGGCCACAAATTTTCTCGCTTCTCTTTCACATACGACAACATGCAACTCGAAATTGTACAAAGCTACTGTTATCTGGGAATAGATCTCACTGCAGCAGGAACTTTTACAGCAGCCTTGAACAAATTAAAAGAAAAAACACAAAAAGCTCTTTTCAAATTTCGAGAGTATGCATTCAATAGCAATATTAGACTGGCTCTGAAACTGTTCAAAACTCTCATTATACCTATATTAACCTATGCAAGTGAAGTCTGGGGTCCTTAGATGATCCACAATATGAATGATAATAATCTTATGACTCTCTGTGAGAAAGCACCTATTAAAAATGTCAACATCAGATTCTGTAGATATGTACTGGGAGTACAACGGAAATCTTGCAATGCTGCCGTGCGTGGTGATCTTGGGTGTATCCTCTCTTATTTATTGGTTTATGTCACTCACTTAGATATTGATCGAGCCTACATGTCTGTGACCCTAACAGCCTAATTTAACTTTGCCTGAAAGAAAATTACAGTCTATTTCACACTGTCAACCAGTGTTGGGTCAAATGTATTAAGACCTTATTAAATAACTGTGATCTGCATAATATTTGGAATAATTTAGGAAGTATTAATATCCACAAAAGTGTATTCACTCTCAGGAAAAAATGGAATCTTTATACCACAGCTTGGTCTAAGCTCATCAATGGTGAAGGCAAGGTCTCTAACAAACTCAAGACCTACTGTCAATTTAAGCATAACTTTACTCTGTCTGAATATCTAACAATTGGTATACCTGTTGAAAAAAAAGTAGACTCATAACTAAATTAAGGGTTAGTGCCCATAGTACATATTGAAACTGGAAGATGCAACAAGGTTCAAGCATAAAATAGGCTCTATAACTTTTGTAGTGACTCTATGATGGAAGATGAACATCATTTTATGCTTGTCTGCTCTCGCTACACCAATATAAGAGACAAATTACTTTCAACTCTACTGGCACGTGACCCTTCCTTTACTCAACTTAGTGATCATGATGCTTTCATATATTTGATGACATGGAATTCTGGTGACTGTTTTGTTACAAATGCTGTCACCAATTATAGTGACCGTGCCTTCAGTCTGAGGGATGCTATATGCACGTAAGGGATGGTTCCAACCATTTCTGATGATTGAGTATTCATCATAATATCATATCATTTTGCGATTTTGTGATTTTTTCAATTTTCAGACCCGTCTAACTTCAAAAGCTTTTACAGTAAACTTTTGAAATTTTCAGATTGCTTCCAAGTTATTCCATTCTAACTCTTTAGAAAACATTAGCTCCACAGGATGAATGGTTTATATTTTATGCGCATTTGAAAACGCCTTCCCATACAGAATCGGCCATCTTGGACTTGGGCCTCCCTATCATATGTTTGTATGAACCATTCTGTCATTTTTCCATGTCTATGTATGTTTAATTAAAAATATATATTTCTTTCACTCTCTCTGCACCACAATCTAGTCCACAGTTTGTGTACAATAAAGATATTCGGTTAGTTGGCGGTGGGACATTTATTCCCGTCTCCCGCTGAGAAGGTACCGTCACCCTGCACGTCCCGGTAGATGGCGCTGTAATTCTGATCGGCCTATGTTTATTATTTATGAATGACTCAGACTGGCCAATAATATGTGTTGACAATTATACAATGTTGTTTATATCATCAAAATCATTATGTGGACATTTTGTTGTTTCAATGATTTATTTTTCTTCGGTTCAATAAAACAAATTGCGAACCTGAGGGATGGACTGTCAACCCGAAGCGAAGGGTTGACAGTCCATCCCTCAGGTTCGCGGTTCTTCCTGCATGTCATCCGCAGCCAAGGGCGTCATTTGTTTATTGTTATACCTCAGGGAAGAATGCGTACTCCTGATTGGTCAGTACATCAGGTAACAGTTCTTCCTGTTACCCGTTGTGAAGCAGGTACTGTCACCCACCGTTGTTTTTGCCGAGGCGTTACTAATACTATTGTAGGCCTAGGCATACGTTTATAATACAACTTTTTGAAAGCGTATTTTTTTTTTTTTTTTTTTTTTTTTTTTTGTTTCTGTTAAATTATACAGGTCTACTTGTTATGTGTCTGTGGCTGGTTTTCGTTGGTAATTAAAATTTACTGCTTGTGAAAGTTTGATGTCTTTGTTGATTTATTATTCTTTGGAATAATAAAACAAATTGTATCCATGGCTTTTGGGTGAAAGGAAGAATTCGGGATGGACTGTCAACCCTCAGCTTCGCTGCGGCCCGTCGACAGTCCATCCTTCAGGTTCACATATATTGTTCCCGTCACCCGCACCCAAGGGCACCATTTGGTTACTGGCTGCAGTACGGTAAATTTGAAGGGAGAGCCACCTTTTTGGGGATTGTTCAACTGGGCAGCATGGTAAGAGTGCACTTAGCTTTTCTACTGAAATAAAATAAGACTCTCAAAGAAATAAACATATTTGTCAAAAAAATTTAAATGAATTGAAGAAAAAAATAATAAAAACCTTGATATGAAAGTAACCAGGAAAAGTCTCGATCTGTAGCATATCTATGCACACCACTGCTCCTAATGAAAGATGGAAAGTCGAGTCATTACTTTCCGTACTCGATTGGCGGCGACTTACTGGAGCTGGTTGATTACGTTGGTCCTGTTTTTGTCATGTCTCTGCAAGAAGGATTAATATAGGGCAATGCCCTTTTTTCCCACTTGTATTTCTTTTGAACTAAAATATGTTTATAATTTTTAACCAAACATGGATTTTAGACCAAAGACGGATAAAAAATATATCCATGCTAATGCCCGTCGCAGTCTGGAGTCTGACACTGGCAGGGTGAGTTCATTATGGCTTAGGACTCCTCTGTAACGTCTAGTTAAACATAGTCTAACGTCTAGTTAAACACAGTAATCCTGCTTGAGCATGATGAAAAACTACTGAACACCGATGCTTACACTAGAGCTCTGTGAACTTTCCATTTAATCCTCTGAGATTAATGCAAAGCCAAAAGCAAAAGATAAAAGGGTGCTGGAGTAATCAAATGAACTTGATTATTCAAAATTTTTGACAAATGTTTCGCAGCTCACTTACTCATTAGTTAGGTTTTAGTGTAATCATACATGTGCAATGATATTTTATACCTTACCCATGTGTGTTTTGCAATGACAATTAACTGTAATATAGTGTCATTTTCTTGTCTTTTTGTGGCTATTATATGTGTATACATGCATATATGCACAGACAAATGAGCATCTAAATGTGTTTATTTTCAAATCTTATTGTATTCTTTACAAATAGAAATCTTTTTATTGGCGGAGATAATTAACCAAAAATGAACATTAGCTCATCAGGTGGTAGTCAATCCGACTTAAATAAGATATAGAATACAATGCAATATATAAAATGATAAAGTTATACATTTGAAATCTGCCCGTGTTTCACGTGTTTAATGTATCCTTCTTAATTGTACGAGTATCCTATGGTCTTGGTAATCTCAAATTTACAGTGCTTAAACATATTCGTTTGTTATTTTAATTCATCAAGGGTCACATATGCTGAAACGGGACTGGGATACAATTTCAAGAACATGATTGCATAATGTGATCATTTTACTGTAATTCTAGACTCCTAAATTTCGTTATGTGCATATTATCCCACATAATAAAAAAATGCCCTCGTTTTAAAGAAAAGAGAGACTTTTTGTTCAATGCTGTTCAAGCTGAATATTATAATTTTGCACAAAGAAAAATATCCATAAGTTCCAACATTTACTAAATGGTGAAGATGAAATTATCAGAAACGTTACTACATGTATGGCCCATACATGTAGTAATGTTGAAAAATTCTGTTTTGAAAGTTTTAAAATGCGGGCAGACTGAGATCAAACCACACTACACCACCAATGCTAATGTCAATACTTATATTGTACAATTCATTGATCTTTTACCTGTTTTTACTTTTTGATATTTATTGTATGAACGAGTACATGTACTCTTTTCTTATATCAATCAACATGCCACTTTGTAGTTTAACTATTTGTACACTTGGCCCTAAGAGGGCGTGGATGTGTCAATAAAAATTCTGTATTATGCAAAAATAATAAAATTTACATCTCTCGACATTAAAAAGTGCTTCATACACATACCTGCTCACTTTCAACAAATACATTTTTTCAAGGGATAAGTTCTATGTGTTTTTAAAATCGAAACAACTTCCGCAATACTTTGCAAGCCAAACTGTTCCGAAGTAAAACACCAATTAACAACAGCTCCCGCTGACCTTTTTCCCATGATGCACCACATGGATTTGAGACACTCACACGGAACTAATCAACAAGAACATGGTAAGTTCCGTTTTAGCTTAATTTCCATCGCTTTTTTACGATTTATATGTGCTCTCACATCCTAATGCACCTGTTTTCTTTTCTTTTGTAGTCTAGGCTATCAGATGAACAAATTCAAGGTAAGACTTTTTACATAAGTAGAGAAAACAGTCGGCTGTATATCAAATCCGCACGCACAGAAAACATCCGCCCCTCCTGCGAGTGTCCGCCTGGTGGAAAGCGGTTGGTTTCTTCGTGAGAAACGAGAAGGCATATTTTGTTCACTTTTGACAGTGTGCGCAAAAATACTAGTAACAGATTTATGTATCGATTTGTGACTATTATGTTAACCTATCATTCATGCCGATCCGTTTTCCCGGAGCTTGTCCGTGTTTGACGTCTGCCGGAAGCACAGCTACGGCTTTTTCGTCCAGTCCCAAGTGACATGTCTTCAAATGCCCAAGTGACGTCGCGCTGTGTTGTACACCTCGAGAGTTCAGAATTTTGGGATAATTTTGTTTCACAAAGAAAGCAGTGCGGTATAAGGAAAGGAGCAGTAAATAAGCAAAAGCCAGAGCCCCTTTGGAACCAGGATATTTCGTCTGTTTAATGGCATAATGGCATGGGCATCTGGCCATGGTGACCCAGCCGAGAATGCGAAGAATGTCGCATAATTAAAAGGAGTGGGGCCCGTCCAGCAAAATGATTCAGACACCTTAAATGGTCATTATATGTAGTATCTTCAAAAGCAGGAAAATATGGATTTGGGATAATGTTAATGTTCATATTCACCTGGTGGAAAAGCAGGCCCTCCTGCTCCTTGACTAGTCCTCGCCAGTGAATAACCACTGCTACTTCCTTACCTTGTTTGGAGAATACTGATATATAAAGAAAGACATACTTTTTTAACGCTTCAAAACAAACTGCATTGCATGTATGAATTTCTGTGGTCAGCTCAAATTATAGGGCCATTGATTTTCCGTTTCAAAAAGGAAATGAATTCCGCTTGATCAGCAAAAATTTTTCAAACTACGTTTCAAGGATGAAAAAAAATGCACAATTCCGCTTCCGTTTTGGAAAAAAAACGGAAACGCATTGGCCCTAAAATTAATGGCCTATTTTCTGCCAACCTACGTAAGCTGCGTACATATTATGACCTCAAATCATCTTTTGGGCCATGCTCCCATTATGTGTGTTAAATTCAGACACATTTTGAATCTAGGATTGGTTCAAAGTTCTTTGCCTTATAAACCTTATTTTGCACTGAAGTGTTGGCCATGTCTTCCTCAAAGGATGAGAAAAGAGGAGCTAACAACACACATTCATGATGTATGAAAACAAAAACTACCAGATCCTTTTGTCAGCATTATGTATGTTACGCAGAAAAATGGAAATAACTGACTTTGAAATTTTGATTGCAAAACTCTGTGAATTTTTTGGAGAGGGAAGGAAAAGCATATTATTTTTGTAAAACTGAATATCCAAATGAATATTTATTATCACCTCTCAAAATGTTTATAACATAGTTTGCATGAATAAGGCTGATAAATATGCGTTATGTGTGTTACGCTGTGAAAAACACCTTTTCAGTGGCACATCACATAAATTAGCAAAGCTTTAAGTTAGTTTGACAGTTTTAAAAATTGGAAATTTTCTCTGTGCAGATTTCTCCTTTACACATAATATCAATGCATAAAGTAACTTATCAGATCCTCAATTTACCCAGAATACCTTAAGTATACTGCCTTTGTTTAACGTAAAATATACTTAAAATCACTTAAGAGTGAATCGAATGATATCTCCCACTGGTCTTGCATGTTCAAGTGTAGGGCCTGTGTTTTTAACGGGAACGTAATAATGAATTTTTGTCACCTCTGAAACGGAATTTGTTGTTTTGCCTTAGTGTGATTTACATACAAAGAGAACTACTGAAATTTCTGGCTGGTGAAACAGAATTTCTAGTTTTTTTGAAACAGAAAAATACAGGCCCTACAAGTGTGCGAATACTATTTGTAAAATCTATATTCATGACTGCGCAAGCAAATGTGTAACTTAAACCAATGCTAATAGACCTGACTGCATCATGAGAAGGCAGATTTGTGACAGCCGTGAGGCGGTTTTGTGCCATAAACATGACAATTTTTACACATGTCCAAGAAATTTGAATATGTGTGCTGAAATTGGCAATGTGACCTCTGAAATTGACATGTGTGTCCTTATTATTACACGTAGAAAAGTACAGATGTGTGCTCCGAATATGATTACACATTATCAAAAGCACTAAGTAAAATTATGTCTCAACACAAACATTGATGTGTGCTCTCAGTTACATGATGCATTAGCAAAATTGTCACCGTGTGCTCTAACTTGCATGACACATCAACAAAAAGGTTGATATGTGGTCTAAGTTACAGAATGCATCACCAACATATACTCTAAGTTACATATTACACGTCAACAAAATCACAGATGTTTGCTCTTAGTTACACTATGTGTTAACAAAAACATCAGTGTGCTCTAAGTTACATTAGGCGTCAACATGTGCTCTAAGTTACAGTAGGCGTAATCAGAAAGCCAAATCAGAATTCATTTTACATCCCATAATGGTGCAAGCATGGGCATGCCTACTCTCACATACATGTAGTTGCGTCATTCAAAATGGCAGCTGTTGGCCGAAACTTATGATTATGCCACACATTCACCTACTTCCACCAGCTGAAGACTGTAATGGGCATGTGTCAACTAGGTGCAAGCATTGTGGCCCCAAATTTTTGTTTCTCAGTAATGGTAGTATGCTTACCCTAAGGCAAACATGGAGAGAGCTTAACCCAACTTCTATACCAGTGGCCAAATTATTGCATCTTTTCAAATTCATGACAGTTCCTAACTCTTCAATAATTGAAAAAAGTCAATAGTTGGTAGAATCAAGAAAACTATGGAGCAAGTACTTAGGCCTATTGTAAAAGTAAATCTTAACAACCAATTAATGAATAAATCATCAAAATCCAACCAACAAAGTAATGAAATAAAAAATTGAAATTAAATAGGTTACAAACATATAGTTACTTTTTTGTGCCTGACATACAAGTACTAAACATGCAAATTTTACAAAGACTGTTTATCAATAAGAGTGCACAGTTTAAAAAATGTTTCAGCAACTTTTTATGAATGCTGTAAAGAGGAAAATAGCTGTCGCTTACGCTTCCATGGTGAAACCCTGAAGTACATCACCTATCCATGGCTAAAGAACACTCCCCATGACTTGAAACCTATAAGAACACTATCCATAACTTAAAACTGTCAAGAACACCACACGTGTCGTGAAACCCAAAAGAACGCCATCCAGGACTTGAACCCGTAAAGTACACATTTCCAATCATGGTAAAGTGCAGTGTCATAAATAGTGGTATCGCATCACAGTTTGCAACACCATTGAGGTGGAACTGGTGAGCATTCTTTGCATTCATTAGCAAAATGTTAACATGAGGTTCTTAAAGATTTACTTGTTAACATACGTCTGCAGCACATATATCCCATAAATTTCCATGAACTTCAATACATTGCCAAAATTCTCATTTCTGACTCTTATCTGAAGTGTGAGATTAGCTCAGTAGGTACAATGTTTAAGTGTAAATGTGAAGTGATTGTAGTTCTGGACAGGGCAAAAGTATACACTGTCTGTGGTACCTGTTGTAAACAATTTGAAAAAAAAAAAACGCCTTGATGAAAGACCACATTTTGGTAAAACTGTGTTTTTAGGGACACAGTTGTACATGCCTTTCCTCATTTATTATTAACTTTTGTATGAAGACCACCTTTTAGTGTAAATTGACTGTTTACTGACAGTAGAGGTGCAAAATTTGAATTTGTGTGTCACAATATGCAAGTGAACAGCCAGGCACGAACGCTGCAAAACATAACATACATGTATCAACATATGTTCTGTTGATTCATTGAGTTCAAAATTAATGGTGGCCATACATTTGAAATTGTAAAAATATTGCAAGTACCATAAGCCTGTATCTTTTTACACGTTGCAGATGAAGATGACTTTTCTTGGGTTTTTAGCTCAGCTGACTTGTCTGTCAGCTGAGCTTTCAGAATGGTCTGTCCACCATGCATCCGTCCACAATTACATTTTCGACTTCTCCGAAACAGTCAGTCAGATTCACTTTAAACTTGATGGCAATGTACCTGGGGTGAAGCTCTACCAAGTTTGTTCAAATGGTCACCCTCCAGTGATGTTTGGATGTTTTTATGATTTTTTGTTTTGTCTTTTTCTGGGGGCAAACCGTAATATTTTCTCCGAAACCACTCACCTTATTGCTTGGATATCCCGCAAGTACACTCCTTGGGACTCCTAGTTCTTAATTTATTCACCAGCTGATGCTACAATTTTTATTTTTTTAATGATATTTTGTGTGTTTTTTGGCAATTTTTGACTTCTTCTCCAGAACCATCACTCAGATCTAGCTGAAATTTGGTTCCTTGTGAGAGGGTCAAGCAAAGTTGTTCACTTGGAGGCAATGCTGCGGATTCCTGATTTTTTACTTTTTTTTCAATTTGGGTACTTATTGCAAAATGCACCTTACCTGTTGATTACTATGCAAGTCAATCGGCATCCTAATACTAATTCACATGTTTGACTTGTTCTGTGAAATGGTCCATCAGATTGAGTTCAAACTTGGTGGCAATGTACCTTGGGCGAGTCTCTTGCAGATTTATTCAAATAGGCATGCTCCATTGTTTTTTTTTCTATATTTTTGATGATTTTATTTTAGCTCAGGGTGATCCATATTATATCACCTGAGCTTATACCATGGTCCGAAGATCCATCGTCCATGGTAAACAATTCACATTTTTGCCTTCTTCTCGTAAACCTTCAGCTAGATTCACTTCATACTTGGTGGCAATGTTCCTCTAATGGGTTTCCACCAAGTGTTTTCAAATTGCGGCAGTCTAATGATTTTTTATTTTTTTTATGAATTTTTGTTTTTTTTTTGGCCAAACTTCCTGTTGTTTATTATGTAAATCAATTGGCCTCTAGTACAGATATATACACATCTTCAACTTCTGCTCTGAAACCGTCAGCCAGATTTACATACTTGGTGGCAATATTCGTCTAGTGGGTTTCCACCAACTTTTTTCAAACTGTCAGCTTATGATTTACCTGAGCACATGACCAGTCTTGATCTTCTGGTTTTTGTTCTTTTTTTGAGCAAATCTGAAAAATCCTTTGAAATTGCTCACCCAATTTCTTTGATATCACACAGGAACGGTCCTAGGGACTCCTAGTTCTTAATCTGTTCACCAGGTGGTGCTGCATTTTTCTTTTCTAATTTTTTATGCGTGAGCTGATTTTTCATAATTTTTTCAATTCGGGTGGCTACCGGTAAATGCACCTTACCTATTGATTACCGTACTGGACGGCATAATAGTCGCAGCTGGAGGGGTAAAATAATTTTTTCAAAGCCATACCTGCGACTATTATGCCGACTACAGTCTAAACTTCCCGGGGACTTAGCCTGGGAGGAAGTTTTCTTGACGATGGAAAAGACCGGTGGCCATGTTTGTTTACATTGCCGGTGTACATACATTGTGATCGTCGTCAAAAAGTCTCAATAATGCAATAAAATGTATAATTATAGGCTTACCCTTACTATAATCTGCGTATTCTTGTTCATAGTTTAATATGCAGACAGAAAAACGGGGGAAATACGCTCGATCAGTGTTCATAAGACAAGCATGCATGTTTGCCATGTGTTAGTCACATGACACAGTTGTGTTTATGCAATCTCGCGAGAGTCTAGAAAACGAGATTAGTCATGGCGGCACCCTAATGGAAACGCATGTGGATCATCCACGATGTTTTTGCAGCGAGATTTAAGAAATTTAAATGACACAATTTTAAAACAAATACCAAAGTTTGATAACTCATAATGCTTTTAAGTAGCTGTATGATAGCATTTACCCGCTGATAGCGAGAATCTGACACAAAACGACAGTTTCAACATGAAAGTGAGGAGCAAGATTCTAGTTCACTTTTCACATACCGAGACAAAATAAAAAGGCAACACAGGTGGATGTTTTTAAGTTTATTTACCTTCATTTTAACTTTATTCACCAGCTTTAAATCATAGACTTTTGTTCATTCCTTGTCATGAGCAGCCTGGTTATACTTCTTCATGGTGATATCAGGGAGACCTTTTTTTTTATTTTTTGGGGTGCGACTACTGTGCCGCACATACCTTGAGGTGTCTTATTCCCCCTCCACAGTTGGGGGTGCGACTTTTGTGCGGGTGCGACTATTATGGCGTCCAGTACGGTACTATGTAAGTCAATGGGCAGTCTAATGCTAAGTCACAGTTTTGACATATTCTCCAAAACCGTCTGTGAGATTGACTTTAAACTTAGTGGCAATGTGCGTTCGGTGGGTCTCTAGCAGATTTATACAAATGGACAAGCTCCACTGATTTTTGGATTTTTCATGAATCTCTTTGTTCCTTTTTGGGGGCAAATCTTATAAAATCGCAAGCGTTCAGGTCAGCTGAGCACAGGACTGTCATAGTGTGTTTTTTTTTCGTTTTTTTTTTTTTTTTTTAGACAATCTTTATGTGTGGAAGCACAATTGAAAATCCCAGCGTCAGTGTGTTTTGTATTCAATTTAATAGTTTAAAGGATCATCCTAGGATGTGTTGGTGGCTTCTGCCGACCTCAAAATTACACCAGATAAAGTTTATCTGGAGTGTTCATGAACAGGACAGGAGTGGAGTCTTGTCATAATGAGTGTTGTGCTGTATATAGGTCAGTTGTATCAAACAGTCATGTTTGTTTTAACTGTATATCTCCCGAGTATGTATTTTGACAAACAGAAGTTACTATCTGGGCTGGTGTTTGCTAATAGGTTTTAACCCTTTCAGTACCAAATTTTGGACTTAGTCAACAGCTTTTCTAGGAAGAAAAGCTGTTGACCTGGGGTATTCTTCTGGAACTATAGGCATACTGGTACTTGAATGAAAGGTCTTTTTACGAGGACTATGAATCTGGGATCCTTATGATAATTCAGACTAATTTGACATATGCAGATCCACTTTAGACCTGATTGGCACTGAACGAGTTGAATACATTTGGCTAAGATATTTCTGTAAGTTTGGCTGATGAAATAAATGTTAGATATGGCTAAATTTTCCCTTCCTTTGAGGCAGTTTGGCTGATGAAATTTTCTTAATTTTGTGCTGGCAATTTAACATGCCAAGAAACAATACTGAACTAATAGGTATTGATACACAAGTATGAAAAAAATTGCCCAGGTGTTGACTTGTGAAACACAAGGTTGACTAAAAGGTACAAATCATTTTAGCCCACTTGGCTTTTGCTTGTATAATTCCCAGTGCAGTCCCAGGCTAGATTATCTGCTGAAATGGATGAGCACAAATTCTTAAACGTGATTGGAAATGATTGGGAAACATATTTGAGGTACACCATTCTGGTGGATGACACCCTCAGACTGAGCCAACAGCTTTCCAGTGTACAGTGGGTGCATTGTGCACAAAGTGTGCAGATGAAAGCTGCAGAGCTAGACCATGGTGACCAGCATGCAAAGGGTTAATATGATGATGAGGTAAATAAATCATAACAGTTACATGTAAGTTGACACAACTTATACCATGTTATGTCCGCACATGTACTGGTGGAGATCTCTAGTCTGACCGTGTATACATGCTGTTATGTAGATGATCAGTAAACATGTTAGACAACTTAGCAGTTTGGCGTTGCCAAGATGAAGTGGTGCCATTTCCCGCTTTTGGCAGCTGGAGCATGACTTATCAAGCTGTGTAGTGATAGCTATGCTGGACAAGTATTTTTAGTGGAACACTGTTTATTAACACTTTCAGTGCCAACTCCTGCTAAATTTAAACTACTTAAAATGAACTGTACTGAGTTACAACAAGGTTTCAAGATTCATGTTCCTCGTGAAAAGTCCATTCATTCAAGTTCCAGCATGCCTGAAGTGACATAGAATATAATAGTGCAGGTCACCAGCTGTCCTCTGATTGCTTTGGGTGCATTGAGGAAAAGCTGCTGACCCAGTCCAAAATGTGGCACTGAAAGAGTTCATTGCAGGCTGGGGGTGTGGGGGTTGGGTGGGAAAAACCTACACCAAGGAATCAGGTAGATCGTGCCTATTGTTTGATACCCAGTAACATTTTCCATTGTAGACCTGCAGGAGACGTTCCTGTTGTTTGATAATAAGGGAGATGGCAGGATTTCTGCTGATCAGCTGGGCGAAGTGCTAAGAGCGGTCGGCCAAAATCCCACAGAAGCGGAGGTACGCAAGAGTGGATACCAAAACAATCCAGGTAGGGTTTTTATTTTGCCAGTTTATTTGTTCTAATAGTATCTTATAGTTGCAACCCTCGGTAGACAAGAGTCGATATACTTCCACGAGGCCTTCTGGGAACATTGCTGCTGGAGAAAAGGTGTTAATTTATTGGGCTACTTTATTTGTGATTAAAAAATAAGAAGAGAGACATAAAAAGGGATTAAGTCTAGTTTGCCTTGAGTATACCTTTACTGTAAGCAGTGGGTACCTGGCTCTGTGCCAAAAGCTTCACATAAATGTATTATTATACTCTTGCTGTTCAAAGCATTGCACATACATGTACATGTACAGAGAGCACTTTGGGATAAAAAAATGATAATTATGTTCTGCTTTCAGATGCACGGCTTACTTTTGAGACATTCCTGCCAATATTGGCAAATGTAAACAAGAACAAGGACACCTCCCCTATAGACGAGTTTGTAGAGGGATTCAGAGTATTTGACAAAGATCAAAATGGTACCATTAATTCCGCTGAACTCAGACATCTGCTCACAACATTGGGTATGTAAATCCACCAGATTCCTGCTCAAATTCTTGTTTTGTATATACATGTACATGTATACTCCAAAAGCTGTTGTTAAAGACTGACTTGCAATGGTCAAATAAAGGCTGTAGTCTCACAACGGGAGTCAAATAACGGAAAAAATACAACGAAGGACCTAGAGGATATAAATGCTGCCTTAATGGGCTGGTGGTCTCTGAGGGAGGTATGACTGTTGTGAACATTACATGAATTGGTCTTTATTGACTTCAATGGTCGTGCGTTACAGGCAGCTGCATGTCTCCCGTCTCCTATGATACACATTGTGAACCAAACTTTTAACAATGTAACAAAATGACAACTGATCGCAATCTTTGAATTTGCCGCTGGCAACAGTTATATTGAGAGCCCAGTGACTGGTGCTAAGACATTGTCACTTGAAACAAGAACAGAATCTGAGGCAGTATCCAGTGTTGTCCCCAGCTTTGTAAGAGGACAGGACACCTTGCATCCAAAAAGGCAATTTTCAGCACAAAATGGCAATCAAAAAGGGCACCCAAAAGGAGCAGTCCAAGGCAAGAAAACGAGGCATCTTTAGTTGTTTTTGTGAAAATAGTTCTAAATATATATCTTATATTCATGGTCAATAGATAGATTGACAAGTAGTTTTCTGAATTACCTTGCAGTCTTAAGTGTATTGAGCTAGAAAGTTATTGCCCAAAATATGGAAAAGTGCAGTAGGAAAGGACAACAATTCAAAGAAAAAGGGCAGGACAAATCTCCCTTCTACTGACAATACTGGACAGACTTTTCATGGCTTTGCTTAGAACTGTCTCTGTGGGCTGAACTGAGAGGTCTTCATTTTAAGGTGGAAGCTGTGAAGCTAGTGTGCAGTGAGACTGGAAACTTTGGATCGCAATTACCCATTTAATTTTTTCACAAGTACATTAAATCTATATATTTTCTGATTACTACATATCCATAAATTTGTATCCATAGTTTTTTTGCAGGATTGTAATTTTTTGAGATTTTATAGCATTCTTTCTGACTTGGTAGGATTTTCACATTTTTCATGCAGAAGTCGCACATTTTTTTTTTATTCCAGTTGAAATCAGAAGAAATTTAAAATATATATCCATGTCCAGCATTGAATTCAATGGTTACTCCTGAAATAGCATAAAATAAAAAGTTATAAAATTTTTTAATTTAGTCCTGACAGGTTGTTCATTTTCCTTCTATAAATTGTTCCAAAAGTCACAGAAGGGGTTGTCAGAAAAAAAAATCCTGGGAACCGTTCCTGGATATGATATTTTACTTTTAATGTCTGTTGATTTTAATGTGATCTCAGGGCAATTTGTACGTTTGTGAAGCGAGATACAAATGGCAGAGGTTGAGCAAAAAACAGTTCAGAGAAGATCGGATTGAAAGAAAAAGTTGCCAATTCTTACGCATTTATGGCTGTAACATGACACATACTCATTTCTTCTGTCCTGTGTTTTATTTATTGTGTGAAATAAACTTGTAGCTTTTACTCTGGGATGTTGTCATTAAACAAAAATATATTTTGTGGCTTATACCTCGACTTTTTTCAAATTGGGAACACCACACTTGGCTTGTTTGGGTGTGGGTTCACATGCTGCTTTCCATTTTTGGGGACGAGTAAGTTGATTGTGCTAATTTGTTTTTACGTCAATAGAGAATTTCAAAGTAATCAGAACAATGTTAGTGATTAGTCTGAACTGGCCCATTCTTATCTCCACGGCTAATGGTTTCCTGTGAGTGACCCTTGTCAATAGCTCAATTGATTTCCAGCGGTCATGGAATCATGACTGTGCAAACAATGACATCGTTCATTATCATGCCCATGCAAACAAAGCCATGTGCCTGGCTATGTTTAAACTTTTCATTGTAAACAAAAGTTTTGAGATCAATTATCTCATATAAATTTTATGTTCACACACCTGAGTTTTGGGGAGCATCTAGTTTATGTATCAGACTATCCAAAAATATGAAAAAGTGATTAGAGGTTATCCAAAGATGCTGGCTTCAGACCTTCCACCTTAAATGCTTCGAAGGCTTTTTCTGGGGGAGGGAGAAGGAAAGGGAGATGATGTTGAGTTCTCTCTGTACTGTCTTGAAAATGTTGAAACATCTGTAATGCAATTGTATTTGAACAACATGTAGACTTTTTTTTCTATAATAATAATGATGATAATAATAATAATAAACATAATAACAACACCAACAACAACAACAACAATGTAATCATAACTGCTAGTGGTTGTCCACATTACAGTTTGCTGTTAGACACTCAATCATAAGGCGGGACCACTTGAAGTCTGCCAACTGCTTTCAAAGTCATTTTCTATATCATGCTCTGAACATAGCCCCAGGCAACCTCTTTGAAAATTTTAATTGTCCAGAATTTTTGGCATTTGAAATGTGATGTGAATAATAGATAACAAATAGATCCATCAGGCATTGTTATCTTGAGGGATCAAAAATCAAGAGTTTGTTGGACAGCATATAGACTGGTTAAATTTATATGAGGAAAAGCATGTGAATATTTCAGTAAGATCTCCCAAGTCTCATGAAGAAAAAGTTCAGTTCAGCCAATATAAATAGATATTTTCTCTTGGACCATCTGAGAGAATTTCAAGTGTATTGAGGGCTTTTGATGGATATTTTGAATCCTAATTTAATTCTGTTGACTTAAGTCCACCTCCACAATGCACTGCTCTAAGCATGATCAGAGGTGTGATAAGTCTTAGGCAACGCATTGGCCAAACTAGATCAGGGGAACAGCTGCTGCCACCCTGAGCCAACTTTCTCCGAGGCTGCCTAGTTACATTCTTTAAACTACACTGTTTGGTCAGTGAATTCTTATAAAACTTAGTCACATGTAAAAATTATTGTCTATTTAAAGTAACCACGGAAAATGATGACTTTCCTGCAGACAGTAATTATTTGGGATCTATTCCTTTGTTCTTATAGGTTTGTTGTTCCTCTGAACTAGGTTGCCATGGTGCACTGCTCATGCTCAGAAGCAATGCATTGTGGAGGTGGACTTATGTGAATATTTTTTTTGGGGGGGGGGGAGAGGGGAGAAGCACAATTTTACTAATTTCCAGATGGAAGGAATAACCAGTATTGGTACAGTGAAACCTCATTATAATGATACTCAGATATCCGACATATTCAATATAATGACCCAAATTTTCATGGGAAAAGGTTTATTTTCTTTGTTATTTGACTCATTCATCTGACACATTTCCTAGAGAACAGATGGTGTCATTATATCGAATTTCCATTGTACTCAATAATTAATTCAAATTCCATCTGCAGTGAAACCTCTGGTGAAAGACCACCCTTAGGGATTAGCAAAATGTGATTGGAGGACAGGTGATCTTTCATTACAGGTATGTTTAACAAGAATAGCTCTTGGCAAAGTATGCTCGAAAAGGTAATCATTGAAAGCAGGTGGTCTCTCATAGGAGTGGTCTTGCAAGGCAGGGACCACTATAATTTTTTGATTGAACCTTGGGTAAATGTTGGGATATCTATTTACAGGAGAGAGGTTAACCGATGAAGAGGTAGAAATGCTCTTGCAAGGACAGGAGGATGCACAGGGAAATGTCAATTATGAAGGTAAATGTCCAGAATTTTGTTTTGGTTGATTTATCATTGAGGTGCATGAAGATGGCTCAAAGAGAATTATGCAATGAACATTTTCACCTCAGAAGCATAGATTGATTGTATTCGGAAGAAAGTTCATTGTGCCAATACAAAGTAAGATGTTGTGTCATGGATGTTATAACCTGTCAGACTGAAGCTCTTGATGTGAGTTGCGTTGGAGCTTTGGAATGTAAATTTAGTTCACACGTTGTTTTGTCCTTTCCATTAAAAAAAAAAAAAGAGTTTAATTCAAGTGAAAGACACATTTGCTTCAACCCATTTGTCACGGTGGCTGACCTTTCAGGGCCTCTTGCCCCACTCTGTGGTGTCCACACCACAAACAAATGTTTTGTAAACAAAGTTTATTGATTGTGATGTTATTATACCATGTCCATCTGGACAACTAATCAGTCTGGCACCTGAGCAGGCAATCAACCTGCATAGTGGAATTGAAAAACACTCGAGCCTTATTAATGCTAACAGCATAATGTAGTGTTGCTGTTCACAATATCTCACACTTGTGAAGTTTCTGTTAGTACTGGTTGCTTATGAATCCCCCCCCCCCCCTCCATGGGCAAAACTGTTCCTACTTTCTCTTTTTAACTATCTTAGGTATTGTTTTCATATTCAAGGCTTCCTTAGTTTGAACACTTTCAATGAAAAAGCAGAATAAAACAGTCCTTTAATGATGTAGGAGCCAAGGAATTTAACATTGGTTATTTCCAGGGATGGAAAACTTTCAAAATAATTGAGTTGTGCTTGCAGTATAATTTGATTTGACAAGCACTAGTGCAGATTATCATGAAAGTCTGCCTTAACCCTTTCCCCCTTGAATTAAGACCGAGTCAACAGCTTTCCTTGGCATGGGTTGGGCACTTAGTGCCCAACCCATGCCAAGGAAAGCTGTTGACCTGGGGCATGTGATCTTGATTAGTCTCATGTACATTTCTCAGTCAAATTGTTTTTCATAACTTGAAATTAGTTGAAAACACTGAAGCAGACGACATTTGACCAACAGCCGGTTTTGGCCGGTTTGAGGGGGAAAGGGTTAAGGTTAGTGATAGGTACATATCATCATAAAAATCATCAAAATTTCAGGTAACAGCTCTGGGAAGTCTCAGAAATGTGTAATGGCAAGTGTATAAAACACAGAAAAGAATCCTCTGTAATGGACAAAGTAGGAATGTACATGACATCTCATTGTGTAATTTTATTTCTTGCAGAATTTGTGAAGATGGTGCTGAGTGGATAAGCTATTGGCGATTTTATTCAACAGACAACTGTAAGAGTATATACTCTAACTTAATGACTGCCAAACATTCGAGACAGATGCTTCAAGAAATCTACAAACAGCGTGGCTTCATCCAACATACTTACAAATCCTAAAAGCTCACATGAAATAATATTTTAGTGTGTATATACCTTCCCTGAATATGTAGACGTTATGTATGTTGTTACCACAGGTGCTGGTAACATTCAGTCAGTCCAGCATACATGCTACAGTATAATAAGATGCGAGGGAGGGTGAACTAAAACATCTATATGTGCAATAGCTCACAAAGGGCCTCATTGGCAATAGAGGATTATGCGTTTCTGTGCTGTCAATCAGTCAAGATGATGACAGTGGTTGTAGGTTCCCCCCCCCCCAATTTTTCCAGTGCACATGAATACAAAATACATTGTAGTTGATTGTAGATAAGGCCCTATGTGAGCCATTGCATGTATAGGTGTTCTAGGTTCACTCTCTCTACCCACCCACCCCCCACCTCCCTGCCTCTTAGTAGCACCAATGCTTGACAGACTCAACATTATAAGCACCTGTGGTTCTTTTGTACTTTTCCATATTCCCTGAAATTTTGTGACAGAAAATGTTTATTTTTACTTCAGTGACTCATATTCAGGTTCAATTTTTCAAGTATCACAAAGATTGAAGACAGAATCTCTGAAAACAATTTACATGCATACTAGGATACCATGGATGAATAATTACTTTTTATTAGCAGCTGACAAGTCAGCCAAGGTTTTTGTATGGTCCAGCGTCTGTCGTCTGTCTGTCCACAATTGACATTTTTGACTTCTCTAAAACCGTCAGTTAGATTCACTTCAAACTTGGTGGGAATGTACCTTGGTTGAGTCTCCACTAACTGTGTTGAAGTGGTCATGGTTCAGTGATCTTTAGACTTTCCATGAATTTTTTTCCTTTTTTTTCACAAAATTAAAAAGGACAGGTTGTTCACACAGCCCTCTTGTTTTTTTTTTGTTTTTTTTTTTTGGTTTTTTTTTTTTTTTTTGTTTGTTTGTTTTTTTTTAATATTGACTACAAACCAACTACTGGGGGGATTATACATTTTGAGAATTTGCAGAATGCATTGGAAGAAGATATTCAGTACATCTGAAAGGCTAAGATAACCGAATTTGGATTGGACCAGGTAATTTAGCCCTCACATTAAATATACATCATTGTTATCATAATAAAATTGCTTACTATGAAAATCCAATATGTTTTTGTTTTTGATTTGTTCTTTAATGTTACACATGTAATCATAGCTTATTTGTGCAACTCCTGTGATGAAAATTGTTTCACGTGTCAAGACAACAATGAGCGAGTTCTTAACTTTATGTCCTCAGTGACCTTGCGACTGAAGATAAAAAAACACCCAGATTATGTAATAGAAGAGGCCCATAGGCCTGACTGGTGCTGTGCTGACATTGCCATTGAAGTCCAAGCTACACCCTGCCATTACAAAATGAAGTCTTTCAACTTTACAGGCGTGGTGACCTCAAGGTCACTTATATTAAACACAATCCTAGCTTTGGAAATTGTCTGTATATCCTATAAATTCGGCAAGTCTAATCCTATTACTTTTCGAGATATGGAATTTTATATCTTAAAACACATTTTGGCTCGTATTTTCCATCAAATTATAGGTGGCGCCACTAGTATCACTACCAGCGTAGACTTTGACCTCCCCCACAATCCCACCAAATTTAGTGAAGATCTGTCACAAATTAAAGATGCTAGAGCGTCATAAGATTTTTGTATTTTGTCCCCCTTAAGTCATCGTTGCCACTGAAAGAACACATGACCACCTACCGTACACCCTTTCCTTTTAAAATGAGGAACCAAGTATAAATTACAAAAGATTGTACAAACAAAACTATGATGTATGCAGTCATGTTGGTGCCACCGTGTCACGGTTATCGAGATCATAATGTGAAACGGAATTCCAAAATTTTTACTAATTATGTGTCGGGCCAATGTTGACGTAAAATTTTGGGTGACCTTGATCCTATCGTGTTCAACATGGGTGGCACCACATATGCTAGAGTGTCGTATGTATAGGCTAAAATGCTTCATCTTGCACCATCAAATCTCGCCCTTTTCGTGGTTTATATCTTTACGTGCATGACCTGGGTGCATGACAGCAGAGTATCATGACTAAGGGCCTCTTGTTTCCTTGTCAGTCAGTAAGATGTCCAAACGTCGAGTTCCTTTCCCATGGTGTCTGGCCTTCGCATCCTTAACGGCAGGGTATTACTATTAGGTGATGGTTTAGGATACTGTTCATGTTTTACCCTACTGGTGCTCCTAGTACACTATAGATTGCTTTCCTGCTGACCATACTCTGATTGCTATAATTTCTTCCACTTTCGTGTATACGCGGTAACTGTTACATCTATACATGTGATAGTATGATATCTACCTGTCTTGTCAGTGGGCAATTTGAACTTGTTGCTAATGAGGCTCCCAGGCAAACGATTTATGTGGCAGTGATGATGAGCGATTCCGAGCTATTTTATTATAGACGGTCTCTTGAAAACAAATTAATACACCAATTAGAAAATTTAGAAGGACGTAATCCCACTGCTTTTGGTGCCCTGTATGACCACCTCCGTAATCAGAACAAAATTAAATCAGACAATCCCATTGAGACCGACATTTGGATAGACGATTTCAAGATACTTAATTATTCTAATTTTTCTCATAATACTGATATTGATGACATTTTAGATAGCAACAGGGACAAAACTTTGAATGAATTGAAATTCAGATTTTCAGTCAATGAATTTAACAGACAATAAAGAATTTGCAGCGCGATCAAGTTCCGGGTATAGACGGTATATTCAATGAAATGTTCAACAGTGGTGCTGACATATTGACACCGCTTTGCACTATGCAATTCTCTTGAGTGGTAGTTTCCCGGACTGTTGGAGGTAAGATATTTTCACACCTGTACATAAGAAAGGTTATTCTTCCACCCCTTCAAATTACAGGGCATTGCCCTGCCCAGCCATTTTGTAAGCTTTTCTGCAGCTTTTTAATTTAAAGACTATATGACCATTTTGAGAGACATAATTTGCCACCACCTCATCAAATTGGTTTCAAAAAGTATAGCAGGACTTCAGATCATATTCTGACTCCTAAAACGTTCATTGATAAACATATGATTATAAACCGACATGCAGGGAAAATCTGTAGACCTGCTTTCTTGATTTTCGATGTGCGTTTGATTCGGTCTGGCGCCATTGTTATACAAGTATTAATTATTTACTCCAAGTGTTGGTGGTAATTTCCTTAGTCTGCTCACTTCAATGTATCAAGATGTAAAATACTCTGTTAAAACATACCATGGTTTCACAGAATCGTCTCTTCGAACATTGGGGTGAAACAACGGTGTGCCATCAGTCAAGGTTTAGTTA
The DNA here is from genome assembly GCA_964020975.1 of Hermodice carunculata. Taxonomy (NCBI): domain Eukaryota; kingdom Metazoa; phylum Annelida; class Polychaeta; order Eunicida; family Amphinomidae; genus Hermodice; species Hermodice carunculata. Next base: position 38,657,254 of record OZ026627.1, read on the forward strand.
ACGCTTTCATTTTAGATCTTCCTGACATCTTTGATACAAGTTGCAATCCGGTTACTCTGCATGATTTAAATCTGAACTCGTTATCATATGCAGATGATCTTGTTTTGATTTCTGAATCTGAACGCGGATTACAAAATTCTTAAATGTGGATAGACTGCATGTACATGTGACACATGGAAGTTAAAGGTCAACACTCCTAAAACAAAAGTAATGATTTTTAACAAAGGAGGTAGAAAAACTAATGTAAATTCATTCCACTGTAGAACCGATATCCTAAAAGTAGCAGAAAAGTATTGTTATTTGGGCATTGATGGCAATTTCCTGTTAACAATTACGTTAAACTTGTAGCAAAACTATTTAAATAGCTTGTATATCCCGTTTTGTCTTACGGAAGTGAAATCTGGAGTCTGTTCTACTTAAAAGATTGAACAATAGTAATTTTAATCAGCTATGGTGATCAAGCTGTACCAGAAAATGTTCAGAATAAATTTTGTTAATATATATGTTGGGAATTCATAGAAAGGCTACCAACGCTGCAGCAACAGCTGAGTTGGGAGGCTTTCCACTATTTAATTCGGTTTGTCTGTGGTGCACTAAAATATTGGTTACATATACCGAACAGTGACTCTGCTGTACTTAAATATAATGTCTTCTAGAAAGTTATGAACTATGCTGGAAGGATTACAATTTTTTCGTTAATGGCTTAAGAGAATTACGTAATCTTACTGGCCTACAAGACACTTGGAACAATTTAGGAGGTACAGGATATTATCGTTAAAGAAATTAAAGCCGTGTAATATTTATGAATCAAAGTGGCTGGAACAGTCTAACTCTAATATTAATAGTACCAATAGTAGTTCTTATAAATTACGTACACACTATATGTTTAAAAAATTGAAATAGAAAACTACCTTCTTGCCAACATACCAGTGAACTAAACAAAAAAAATAGTATGAAATTAAGACTGAGTGCCCACACTTTGGAAATTGAAGTGGGCTGATATACCAAACCTAAGACACCAGCTGAACATCGTACCTGTAAAATCTGTAACACCGATACAGTTGAAGATGATAACATTTTATTCTAGATTGTAACTACTATGATGAAAATAGAAAACAGCTTTTTGTCATTCTGGCTTTCTACAATTATCTAGCGAGGACTAGTTTAAATTTATCATGTCAATGGGATATGGTTTACCTTCAACCAATACTAAATATACAATTTCGATTTTATTGACCTTTTTTTGCCCTAAAGGGCTCATGGTTACATATAGATCCGTAGTCATAAAAATACATAGAAGACAATATATACACCACATAATACATTAAGAAAGTGACTTAGCTAAAATTGCTGTCTATGTACAATTGTCTGAGGCTCATGCTCTTTTATACAAGGTTCGTAATTATGCAGGCTGACGTGCTTCCATCAGGTGACATGATTATGTCGGGTTTTTTTGCTTTCCCGTAACGAGTCAAAGTCTGGGTATAGTTTTTTTAAGGCTGTTAAAAGCGTCATTTCTTAGGGTATTAAATAAATCACAATGTAACAGAAAATGTGACTCGTTTCAACAACTTGTTGTGAACAATATAGGCAAAGACGCTGGTTACATGGTTCGTTCTGGTATCGCCCCAGTTCTATACGGAGTTTATGATTACTTAACCTTAAGCGTGTAAACACGCGACGTAGTTTGAAACTTTTGACACTCGTCAAGTATTTCTCTGGCTCATATAGATGTTTAAACAAACGGTAGAACCTTAATTTATTTCCATTTCCCTGTTTCACATTATCGTCCCAAATTTGGGAGAAGAAAACCTGTTGGTACTGGTCCTTCAATCGCGACTCGAGAACCGATAATACCCTATCCGGGTGGCACCGAATGCCTTGTTTCAACCATACATTGTACATATCGTTATTGCGAAGCATAAATTTCACTGTGGTCGCCCAGCTGGTTTTACCTGCCTGATCTAAATGATCAGAATAATTTTTTTAAAGAGAGACCTGAATTTCTGGGCCGTCTTTCAGTCAACTATCAGAGATTCTGTGTTCCTGTCATGTAAATCGCATCCATTATGCATATGATATACATGCCGTCGTTATGATAAGGAGCACCCTGGCCTGTATGTATTTGTAAACTCCTGTAAATAGTTCAGAACATCTGTATTTCACGGGGTTTTTTTTGGGGGGGGGGGTGTTTTGTTTTGTTTTGTTTTGTTTTGTTTTGTTTGTTTGTTTGTTTTGTTTTCTTTTTTTTTTGGTTTTGTTTTGGTATATGTGACAACACAAAACTGCTTGTATGGATTATGCCAATAAAAGATTATTCATGTTTCCTGGAAGTTTGCTATCAAAGTATTCCCGTTGCCTGCTTCGTTCATTGTGTGACGATGTAACTGATCGGTGGTTGGAAATTTTGCATGGATTCCATTCAAACCTTTCTTCATTTTGCAACATTTAAACTCAAGATGCAGGTGGTTGAAAGGGCCCTGTGTTTTTAAAATCTAATTTCCCGTAACTTATGAATGGAACAAAGCGTATACTATGCACCAGGAAACGCATGTCAGCATAACTTCCTGTCAGCAAGGAAATGCCATAAATTGCATAAAATTGTATCGCCCTTATATACCGTGAGATTAGCTCCAAGGTTGAGCTTAAGATAATGAACTACGATATTTCCTGTCTCGAGAAACCACTTCTCTTACTTAGAAAATATATTTTATGAGGTAGGTAAACAAGATTTACATCTTCATATGGCAGTCTGACCGGAGGAGGTGGTCTGTCAACACTCACTCACGAAGGCCATGCATGTATAGTTACACCTATGTATTGTAGCGATTGATTGCATGGATCCATAAGTTTGCAACGTGCAAAATTAAGATGGTTGACACCGGCTGAAATACCAAAGCTATGTTTTAACTTTGAAACGAAGAAAAATATGAATCCTTCAAATAGCGCCAGATGCAAGTAGCCCGGTCACAACGCGAACTTGTATACGTAAAAATTAATAGGGTTTCCTGTGGACAAAAATATAATTAGTCTCCATATTGAATGAAAATTTGTGCTTTGTCTGACAGAGTAAGGACTTAGGTCAAGATCCTGTATCCGTGTATCAGTGATGGATATTAAACTGTACCCTGATCCCTCCCCAACATCAACAGTATAAAGAAATGATATTTTGAAGTACTTTCGTTTCGGAATCATCTTCCAGTCGTTTTTTTTTCTCATCTCCCCCTTATTCTTCAGACATACTTTATAATTCGTGAATTTCATGTGAAAGTGGTCAGTTTAAACGGCTACACAATATAAAAGGTGCTCCAAAACCACGAAGGGTAATCACTCAAGTAGGTGTATCAAGATCAGCATCACTGATGTGTGCGCGTAAAGTTCAACCTGGATCTAAAACCGTTTTCCCTGGATAGAGTAGAGTGTCGTTTGGATGAATAGATTTGCTGTTTCAGGGATGCCTCTAGTCTTTAGCCAAGTGCTATTGTTTCTCGAATTATGCTAAAGAAATGTGAAAATGGCCAAAATATTTCAAAATGAATTATTACAGGGCCAAAACCGAATTTTAGTGAATTATGCATATGTTTCCAATTTTGGCTATGGATATTTTAATTCTTTTTTTTTAGAACATTAATTTAACAGGTGATGAAATTCAACGAAACAATCAGTTAACTAAAATGTCGGGCATCCTAAATCCATACTCATTCCAACAACTTAAGATAAGGACTGATGACACAATCTGTCATCTTGGAGGTGTCCACAGTCCATGCAAAATCCATTCTGTTCTGAATTTAAGAAAAAAATGCACTGACCTCTCATTTTAAACCCATCCACATTCAATCCAAAATGAGGATTCACTTGGGTGAGGGATGTTGGACATCCGTCCACCCTTTTTCCATCCTCAGAGAGCTGTTGGATTTTCCGTCTTCACCGTACCCCCAAATTCCATCCTCCTCGGGAAAGGCATTCTCTGAACATCCTCATGTCAACCTGGTTCCTTCTAATTGTATACTTGCATCCGCAATTCATCACCAAATCATCCACATCTCATCCAAAATAAGGACGCCCCATTGGATGGATTTCATTTTGTGGTAGGCTTAACGCTGTGTGGTGAAGTATTATTACGTATAGTTGCTCGTTTTGTTTGTGAAATAAACTTGTCTTAGCAGTTATGCCAATCCTCTCGGATTACCCGGGAGGCTGACGGAATTTATGCTGAAATTTCTTGAAAAATTGCTGATTTTTTGGCAATTTTTATCTACCTCCCTTAATTCCATCAATATTTTCCTTATATATTTCATATTGATTTATTAATATCCTTGAATTTACCTTCAATCTCCATGATTTTATTTTTCACTTTGGCAGTACATGTACTGTCCTAGCTTCGGGAGTAGGTTTGTTATAGCACGTGTAGCATGGGTTTGAAAGGTGGCTTTCTGGGAGGTAAGAAAGGTAATAAAAATGTACAGGACTACCTGGTAGGATGATGGGAGAAAAGGAATGAAATAATGATAGAGTTAGAAGGCAACATGTTAAATTAGAATCCCAGAGTACAGGGAGAGAAGGAAATGGTGGTAGCCCTTATAAGAGCTCCCATGGGAAATGCCTCATGAGCCTTAGAGGAGGGGGTAGGGTGTGTGAGGGATGGGGTTTTTTTTGTTTTGTTTTGTTTTGTTTTTTGTTTGTTTTTGATTTTGGTTTTTTTTGTTTGTTTGTTTTTTTTTGTTTTTGATAGAAGGTACAAGCAATGATTGTAGGGGGAGATATCCAGGACCAGGGACCCACCACAGCTGTAAGAGGGGGAGTGGTGGACCCTTTGCCTCGGCTCTGGTCCTGGAAAACATGGCAGCACAAGCTGGTAAGCAATACCATGGTTTCCCCCGCCTCATCTACTTTCTTTCTTTCTTTCTTTCTTTCTTTCTTTCTTTCTTTCTTTCTTTCTTTCTTTCTTTCTTTTTTTTTATTTTTTAAATTAGCCACCTGTGCCACACAGTGACATAGGACCGCGGCAGACAAGCGGAGAGCCACATTATTATTATTATTATTATTATTATTATTATTATTATTATTATTATTATTATTATTATTATTATTATTATTATTATTATTATTATTATTATTATTATTATTATTATTATCATTATCATTATCATTATTATCATTATCATTATCATTATCATTATCATTATCATTATCATTATTATTATTATTTGTTTAGAATTGAGAATGGGTGTGCAAGTAGTGTGAATAGATTTAGGTATATGGCAAATCGAGCCACATTATTATTATTATTATTATTATTATTATTATTATTATTATTATTATTATTATTATTATTATTATTATTATTATTATTATTATTATTATTTGTTTAGAATTGAGAATGGGTGTGCAAGTAGTGTGAATAGATTTAGGTATATGGCAAATCGACATTTGAAAATTTCCAGTCAAGTATCTCTAAGCCATAATTGCTGAAACTGTACCGTTCATATCACGGTAATACTGACCTCTTCAATACCATGCATGTTACACATCAACTTGTTCTTTCATTACCCCCCCCCCCCCCCCCCCCCCGTTTAGAAAAGAATTTACGAATAGGTTAATTGGAGGTAGAGTCAAAGTGAGGGTGCGTGGTTACTTTGTCTTGAAAATGGTGGGTAGGCTCCCCGGATGTCTTTGATCTGTGGGCCTTATTTACACGTTCCCCCCATTCACCAACCAGCACCCTACCCACCCACCCACCCCCCCTCCCCCCCCCCACACACACACAAAGGATAATATACTGGACTTTCGTAACAACAGCATCCATTTGAAAGTCATACAGTACAAAGTTTAATCAGTTTTTTTTTTTTTTGAGGGGGGGGGGTGGAATTAAGCAATTTTCCTCACCATTCCTTTTTTTTCCTTTTTGTTTCGTTCTTTCTTCTTTCTCTTGACAGGGGTCACTCACTATTCGAAGCTGAGTGCATAAAATGGTGGGAGCGGGGAAGGGTCAAATTGGGGATCTTTCTCGCAATGCCCCTATACATATACCACTCTCCCCACCCCAAGCCCATGTTAATTTATGTTCATTTTGGAAACAACCGGGTATTTGTATGGCAAGAAACATTCCGGTGACAATACGATTGACTTCAGGGAATAGAACCAACCCGGAAAGACATAGCCATTCGCGGTCCAGATCCACATATAGCCCTCTCGTAGGATGCGTTCCCTATAGATCTAGGAGGTGATGTAAAGCAATTAAAACTAACATATGTTTTAGGCGCCCGGATATTTTTCACAAGAAAATTTCACTAAACTGACATTAACCCCTTAAGTTTACCGATCAATGCCTTCACACAGCCCACAACACCCATGCACTTCATCGCACTGTCCCAAACTTTGGTGAAATTTGACCCAATGAACTGTCACACAACTGGCCTGTCAATTTAATGTGTAAAATTTTTCAAACTTTTCATAGCTCTCCTGCGTTGAAATGATGTAAAAATAAAGAAAAAAAATCGACTATATTTAGAAAAAATCTTTCTTGGTCTTTCTTTAGGTATTGAAATATATCTTTCGGGTGTGTCCAGGATGATCCACCAACAAGTGGGTCCAATGTTAGCCCGGCCGGACCTCATGTTTGAGTTTTAAGCAAACTTAGAATTATGAAAATGTAAGTGTAATCGATCCTTTTGTTTCTATTTGATTACAACCAAATTTTGCCAAAAATATTTGACCACTTATCTGATCTAAATGACATAAAAATGAGAGGTTCGGGTAACATCATAGGCCAGGGTCCTATATTTATTTTTTAACAGTTTTAGTTTAATTATTTATACGGTTAAGGGAATTCTATTCTTAATTGTGGCACATATTACACACACATTTAAAAAAAAATCAGTATTATGTCAATGTTAAAAAGTTCAAGCTTTCGGCTTTGCAATTTGATTATTATTTTTAAATGACAAATTGCAATAATTTTGTTGAAAATTCAAATATTTGAGTTCTATAACACAATCCCTGGGGCTATAGCGTATAAGAGACGAGCTTATATAATGCATGATAACCGGCAACAGTGATTGGGGTCCCGGCTACTGTATCCAAGTCTAACTACTTCGTTTTTTTTTTTTACCCAGGGTCAAATTGTGTTAATGGTATAGACAAGAATTATTGAAACCCAATTATGATTTGCGTGTTCGAAGGAAAATCGACCAATAAGACAGTATAGCTTTATACGAAGATTTTTTTAATTTTAAGCCACATAGCAAAACCATTGAGTCATGAAATAAATTGATTCATTAACGAAACAGGTCTTAATTTTTGAAGTGCAGACAGTTTAAAGATGGTGAAATAAACTAGTTCATTCGTCCATGGTTTAATCAGCGTTCTTGCGTATTTGACAATGAGTTTCGCAGATTGCACATATCTACCGCCGTAGAACGTTATTGATTAATAGCTTTCTTGCGTATTTGACTATGAGTTTCGCAGATTGCGCATATCTGAACAGCATCGTTCAAACTGGATGCCACTTTGGCGGGATATTGGCAAGAGGTTCGCTTTTCGTGTTTCTGAACCAGGAGATGTCGCTGTTTACAGACTACGTCACCGCAGTCAGTTTGTCGACATGTGGGCGCACGTGTTGAAAACAAAACATTATTACTCCGACCCTGATGGGACTCGAACCCACAATCTTTGGCTCTCACCACGCGCACATTCCGGAGGCCAACGCCTTATCCATTAGGCCACAGGGTCTACGAACCAGCATGAGGACATGTTGTCGAAGTCATTCCAAAGAATCTCAAAATAGAATTATTCGAAAAGCTGTTTTGCTTCTTTGCACCTCAGTCTGGGTTACACTGACATATTCTCTGTTCGCTGATGCGAATGCGTTTCCATTCGAGGCACAGGTCCTGAGCATGACTCAGTGGATAAAACCTAATATTATCATGCATACCAAAATGCTTTTGAAGCAAAATAGAGCCACGTGACACAAATATATAGGCCATCACTGCGAGGCCAACGAACAACACAGCCAATATGACGGCCAGTAGGACTGCCCGTACACAAAGTCATCCAAGTGTTGATATATTTTGAGTTTAAATATTTCTCAGGTGTATAAGATAAGAAACTACAAATGCATTAAGATTAAATTTTCTATGAAATGACCTAAACTGTGATACAGAACGCGTCATACTAAAAATTTCGGGATCCTTGTCCGGTCCTGAAAAGTTGCCTGACTATTGCTTGAAAGCGCGGATACTATGATCCAATTGCGTCGACGGCGGCAAAGGCAACCAACTCATGACAAGCCAAATGAAATTTACACATCTATGATCTTGATGCTGTGCTGTGACTTTTTGACATGAGGTTTAGAGCCAAATTAGTGGACATAGGGTGTATTCAACACTTCACAAGTGAGTACTGTAATAAAAAACGAGGGGTGTAAATTTAGATTCGTGGCTTGTTTTTGGAAAGCGCACGTCGTGGGCTTCGGTGTGAAGTTGAGCAAAGGAAAATTGTATTTAACAGTCGTCACACTGCCCGGGCTGCAAATTATACACTGTAAAAAGGTGAGTCTAATCACCGAAGGACACTAGATGACACCGAAGGACACCTTAGGACACCGAAAGACACCGACGGACACCGAAAGACGGCTAATTTTGTGTTTTAATTGTAACCTGGGGATAAGCAAGCGCGCTTCGCGCGCTTGCTTGTCCCCAGGTAACAATTTGTGGGCCAACTCAGAGGATTTTTGTCATTAGCAGATTCAAGATTATCTTTCCTCTTCATCTGTAGGCCAACAATTTGGTCCGACCAATCTGATTTACCGATCAGACTGCGCCAGAAGCTACGTTGGCACTAACGGTTCGGATTCGTGGCATTCTAAAGTGGCCTCCGTGAGAGGGGGCGGGGGTGGAGGCGGTACGATGATGCTAAATTTTGTGTTCGCAATTGTAACATGGATCAAGCAAGCACCCTTCGTTTGCTTATATTATTTGGCAACAGTAAGCGTCAATTAAAGCTCACATTTTTGTTCACTATTGTACCCATTTTCCCAAAAGGAAACTTATACACGTAACTTGATTTTTACAGGTGTAAATGTACCCAAATTTTACGAGATTATAATACATTGATGACAGATTTTACAATAATAAAGCTTAAAAACAGAGAATAATGAATTGCAGAGAAAAGTTACTAGATTAAATAAATGTAGCCACCACTCCCGATGTATGCCATATGTGCAGACAATAAAAGATTAAAAAAAAATAATTAGGTGGTACTAATGTTAAAATACGGATTCCTGAGTTCAGAAAAAGAATGGAATTACTATATGTAGCTTATCATATTGGACAAAATAAAATTAAACAAAGGCAGGCAAGTTGAGAGAGAGAGAGAGAGAGAGAGAGGAGAGAGAGAGAGAGAGAGAGAGAGAGAGAGAGGAGAGAGAGAGAGAGAGAGAGAGAGAGAGAGAGAGAGAGAGAGAGAGAGAGAGAGAGAGAGAGAGAGAGAGAGAGAGAGAGAGAGAGAGAGAGAGAGAGAGAGAGAGCACACGGTTGATCAAACCAATCTAAGGCTTGAATGAATAACTTAATTAAACAAAAACATATTTATTGTGTATGGTATGTCAAACCATGTCCACAGCCAGTAATGCAACTGTAATATTACTTTAAAATGTTGCCAGGATCCGGATCAATCCAATTTTGTGGTGCATGCGATGGTTGTAGGAGTAAAGACATCAGGTTAGAAATAGCTATGTCAAACTGTGAACATTTCATTCAGCTGAAAAAGATATTCTTGGCTAAAAAATGCTAAATACAATGCTTTAACACAAACAGAAACGCGCACAGGTCTACACTCGTATTTTTACTGTTCACAAGTGAACAGAACAAAGGCATCGCAACGCTCATCGCATGTGTTGCGCGCTGCGGCACCATGGTTCAATTTGCCATTATGTGTCTGTGTGATAAGCCTTTTTCCAAATATTTCGGAAAACTGAACGCAATAGTACACGAAAAAATTTAGGCGCTATTCTACACTTCCTGTTGCCATATAATACAAGCAAACAAACAAACTTATCGGTGGAATTGTTTATTTTCTTATCTTTTTTCTTCTTTACAACACAGGCATAAATTCTGAGGGAGGAAGCCTGTGAATCGTTTATTTGACGTCGGACGGAGATGACATGCAGGCTGCATGCCTTTGAACTTGTTATAGTTTGGAGACACAACTCAATTATATTAACACTCTGCTTTCCCCGGGAGAGAAAAAATCCTGTCTATCTTGGCTGCACTTCAATCCTCAGTCTTGCAATGTATTTTGGTATTAATTGCGGTTTGGGTACACGACTTCGTAACGCTGTATGGCTGTACGTATTTTTACTTGGTCAAGCTTCTATTTCAGTAATTGTATCATTATGCGATAGCTACTATGGCGTACTTACATTAAAATGTGGGACTTTCAGGTCATGGAATGGTACTAAACTTCATTTATACAAAGTTAAGTTCAGATACGCTGCATGAGTGCACAAGAAATTTTGTTTTTGCACTAAAAGGTTATTGAATTACCCAAGCCAAAAATGCACATGGTTGATAAATTTACGTAAAATATTTGTCTGCTGATGATCGGCAGTAAGAAAAATGAGAGAGAGAAAAAAAAACAAAACAAAACAAAATTAATAAAACATATAGGAATGCGTAAAAGAACCCTCTAAATCAATCAATTGGCCAATCAGTCAATCACATGTGGTAACTGACACAGAAGTATAATTAACATACCAAGTTCCGTATTTATCCAACAATGTCTGAAAAAGTGCCCCCTTTGGGCGGAAAATGTAAATTATATTGCACATCACCCTATGTCACTTTCAAGGCTCAACTAAACCTGAGAATAATCAATTAAGTTAGTAAGTAAAGATTTTCATGACCAAAGTAAAGGGACAGAGGACAATACTGACCTATCATATCACTACCTGATCGAAAAAATAAACATTGTAAGAAACATTTATCCATATCTATTTCCTCAATGATGGGGTGAAAAAACACAATACATGCGATGAAAATTGAATTAATAAAAATAAAATTTATAAAAAATATATAAAAGAGTAAACAAACAATCTAAATCAATCCATTGGTCAATCAATCAATCGACTGTGGTAAATGACACAGAAATTGAACATGTCAAATTCCAAGTTCCGTATTTAACCAGCAATGCCCGAAAAAGTGCCCCCTTTAAGCGGAAAATGTAAATTAGAATACACATCACGGTATCAAAACAATACAAAATAACTACGATACCAATACAGTTGATTCTAAACTGAAAATGAATTAGATATGGAAAGCGTTTCTTTCAATTCTATACATTGTTACTAGGAAATGGATGCATGCAGTGCTCAACAGACCGTCTGCACAATATTTAGCTACCTCTCGGACTAAGTCCACTTCACATGTCAATAAATATATGCAAATTTCGTCTCTTCAATCGGAGAATTAAAGATGGTGACAACATTGTACACGACTCCTGAGAAAAGGATTCACCATAAGCGGTAGATAGGTAGGGGTCAACATGGTCAGTGTATAAACACTAAACTCTCATTCATACGTCGAGGACTGTCGAGTATCAATTAAAGAAACGGTTTGTTCAATCTGTTGTGTTGTGTTGTATTGATGTACGTTGACATGCCGAGAACACATATGAAGGGCCTCATAGACATAGCAACAAAACGAATGCAGTAAACAACATATGTACACATGATATGGTACCGTGCAGCAGAATATATAGAATCATGTATGTGAGATCTCATGCTATAACCTTTAGCATCGCTCTACCCCCACGGACGGCCTTTGGCTTTAGTATGCCATACGAGTCAGAAGCGTAACTAAGTTATATAATTATATAAATGGTGTACGTAGTTTCTGGCGCATCTGATAGGTAGATCACATTGGTCGGAATTACAACTTATTGGTCAAAAAGAAAAAAGGAAAGAAATATTGAATCTGCTAGTGACAAAATTGATCCGAGTTGGACCACTAATTGTCCCCAGGTTACAATTAAAACACAAAATTAGGCGTCTTTCGGTGTCCTTCGGTGTGTGTCGGTGTCTTTCGGTGTCCTAAGGTGTCCTTCGGTGTCATCTGGTGTCCTTCGGTGATTAGACCCACCCCTGTAAAATACAGTTGTGCCTCCTTTGAGATTCCACCCCGGAACATAGAAGTGGTCACATACAGCAGGTGGTCACCCAAAGGTCTCTTTCCACTGTTTCACCACCTGCCTGACTACCAATTATTAGACAATACTTGGAATTCCCATCCACAATTTAGTCCTGAACCCTGACCCTGTACAGGCTGTACAACCTGTAGATCTATGACTATGACTGAGTATGCATTGATTTTAATGTACACCTACTCAGTATTGGAGTCGACAGTCTATCAACCTTGCTGTGCGGAAACAGATTTTGTGAATATTACAACAATTGTTACGTGCACATATATCTAATGCATAACCTTTTCTCGTCAATGTACCTTACTTTTGAGGCATATGTGGTAACTAGATGCTATTTGTATTTCTTTTCAGCCGCATTTTAAGGGCATTTCTGCGGCCACAAGCAAAACTTGGCGCAATCCATATCCTCCATGAAATGATAAGTTGATTATGCAAATGTGATTGACAGGTAGTTTTAAAACGCCTGCAAGGTTCGTATGTGGGCAGTAAAAACGTGAAAATTGATTGTTACAGAAATGAAAACAAACACACTGCAAACAAATTTCTTTCAAGAGTAAGGTAACCTGCTCAGATTTGGTTATGTATAAAAATACATGGTCATTTTGCCCACTATTTAGGTAATATTCGCAAAATCCCCTTCTGTAACTCAGGGTTGACAGACTATAGTCCTCTTGGCCCCATTCCGTCTTCCACTCGTGTTTTGACCCATTTGGTGGTAACCAGGTGTATGGACCTATAATTTACGAGTTAATATGGAAGATGTGAAGCTAGTGTGCAGTGAGACTGGCAACTTTGGTTGGATCAATATTACCCATTTAATTTTTTCACAAGTACATTAAACCTATGTATTATCTGATTACTACATATCCATAGATTTGTATCCATAATTTTTTTTTGTTTTGTTTTTTTAATTTTTTGCAGGTTTGATTTTTTTTTAGAGAGATTTTATAGCATTCTTTCTGAATTAGTAGGATTTTCACATTTTTCTTGCAGAAATCACACAAAATTGTTTTCTTCAAGTTGAAATCAGAAGAAATTGAACATATATATCCATTTCGAGGATTGAATTCAATGGTGAGTCCTGAAATAGCATAAATATAAAGTTATTCAAATTTTATGTTGGTCCTAACAGGTTGCTCATTTTCTTTCTCAAATCGCTCCAAAAGTCAGGGAAGGGGCAGTCAGAAAAAAATTCCATGGATCCACCCCAGGATATGAGATTTTACTTTTGATATCTGTTGATTTTAATGTGATAGGGCAATTTGTTTGTTTGTGAGGCTAGATACAAATTGCATATGCCATAGGTTGTGAAAAGACAGTTCAGAGAAAATTGCGTTGAAAGAAAATGTTGCCAATTCTTACGCATTTATGGCTGTAATATGAAACATACTCACTTCTTCTGTCCTGTGTTTTTATTATTGTATGAAATGAACTTGAAGCTTTACCTCTGTGATGTTGTCATTCAAAAAAAAAGCATATTTTGTGGCTTAAAACTCGACTTTTTTAACTTGGGAACATCAAATATAACTGCACTTGGCTTGTTGGGGGTGTGGGTTCACATGCAGCTTTCCATATTTGGGGCCCAGTAAGTGGATTGTGCTAATTTATTTTTACATAATACAGAATTTCAAAGTAGTCAGAACAATGGTAGTGATTAGTTTGTATTGGCCCATTCTTCTCTCCATGGCTGATGGTTTCCTGTTCCCCATGAGTGACCCTTGTCAGTGGCTCAGCCAGTTTCCAGGGGTCATGGACTAATGACTGTGCAAACAATGACATAGTTCATTATCATGCCCATGCAAAGAAAGCCCATGTGGTCAGCAATGGAAGAACTCTTCAGTGTAAACGAAAGTTTTGAGCTCAATTTTCTCATATAAATTTGTTGTTCAGGCATCTGAATTTTTGGGAGCATGTAGTAAGTTTAAGCAGGGACGTGCTATAGATGGACTACCAATGGCGGGGCCCCCTTTGTACCATCTATGTTGCTGCTGCTCAAGTGATCGAGTGTTTGAGCGAGCACCTTCAGTGCTGAACAAACACAACTCCACGGTCCGCGCTGGCCGCTGGTAGTCTCGTGGCCAGGTCACGCGTGAAAGGCAAGAATAATCGCGTCACCCACTGAAATGTGCAAAATTTTTCACCATGTTCCACATTTTAAAGTCAAAATGTAGCGTTACGCCGGACTCAGCTACAAAAAATGAAACCACCATCATGATCCTACCGGCATACACTATCCATCTAAAACTACATTTTTTATTGCTGATAACGGTGTAAGGAGTTATTAAGCACGCAAGTTGTCTAACTTTGCATCATTTTGGACAGAAAAATGCAAAAACTTATCCTTTTATCGGCCGATTTCAACGAAAAATACATCGATGGACTCGCACGGTTCTGATTCAAACGATGAGACTGGTTGCGCACGCATAAAACTCTCCATTTTTGAACTTAGTACAATAGCACACCCGATGTAAGCCTGATGTAAGTAACCTGATACAACCGAACGCGGAAACATACATGGAACAACAATCGGACTGAGCAGGGGGGATTAACTTGAGCGGCGCTACTGAACACGCTTTGTAGTCGTCGCGCATAGTTGACCACTAAAGGGATTACCGCTCCCGTTAGTAGTCCATCTATAGCACGTCCCTGGTTTAAGTATCAAACTATCCAAAAATTTCTCAAAAGTGATTAGAGGTTATCCAAAGGTCCTGGCTTCAGATCTTCCACCGTAATAGGTTCACGATCATGAATATAATCAAATCAGTTCAGAGGAGAGCAACAAAACGTGTACCAGCATTAAAAAACATGCCATATAAGGACAGATTAAAGCACCTACAAATCCCTAATCTGCTTTCAGGAGTCTTAGAGGGGACTTGATAAATAACATGGAAGAATAAACTAGATGGACAAACAACACCCAATATACATGTGTATTCCGCTAGCGCCTGTGTTCTTCTAAGGGAGTGTGGTGTCACTAATCCATGATAATTGCATCTTGGAAGTGATGCGCTTTGCTGCCCGTGACCCGGGGTCACTTCCCCAGTGTGCTAATGGCTTGACTGAATTTTACCGCCAGATGGGGCATCGAAGAAAAGCTCTCTTGTTCCTGATGTAAAAAGAGTAGCAAATTTGGTATAACTCAAAAATTGTGGAAATTTTCAAACAGACAATATGGCGGGCTTTTTGGTGGTTTTTGAGCTTTGGTTCTATGATGAATAACAGAGATTTTGCCTTTATTTTCACATCTGGGCAAGAACGGCATGGCAGGAAAAAATGAGTTAAGATGTCGATATTCAAAACCGAATAAAAATTCTTTCTGCTCACTTTGGACTTTTTTAGAAGTGATTTTTCAACACAAGGTAAGTAAACAGACTTGTACAAAAAGATAAATGTAGGGTCACATATGATAAATTTTCTTTTCAAAATCTTCATTTTTGCTCATATTGTGAGTACTTTGGGTGGCAATCATAAAGGATTATTGTTATGAGTCAGTTTCATGCATCAGCAGGTACTGATGTTTGCCGGAGTGGGAAGCCATCACCGGCCCCGATGTGTGTTCACTCATCAGCAGGTGCAAGCTGGTTGATAAGAGCGTATAAGGTAGTGGAGGCAGTTTTCGGTTACCTGACCCATTCATTAACTGTGCTGTACACCTGTCACATCATTTAATATTTTGGTCTCGTGCTGCATTCGGCAGCAGAATTCCGCTCACGGGTAAGGTTGTTTAGACCTAGCAGCTCCCGTTATTTAGGCATAATTTTACCCTTATTGCTTCTCTGTACATTTCTATGTGCAGCCATTTTGTTTCTACAACCAGGTTGTAAGGAACAAGAAACAAAAAAGTGGTCAAATTTACGGTAAAGTCATGTTACCCATCAAAAGCTGATGCCAGTTGGATTAGGGGAATTTGAGAACTGTCTTTTGATGTGTCACATGACCAAAAAGTGATAAATTTAGCGGGGGGCGTCTCTTAATTTTATCATGCTTTTCTAATCGCTGGAGGCAGTTTTTGGTCACCTTGAATTTATAGCACTATAAGCATTTTAAAGTGAGTTGTAATGGAAAAAGTGATGTTGACTAGCTCCCAATAAACACCTTTACAAAGTACAAAAGTTAATTTCTGAATGTGAGGTACTGGAGAGCAAATATGGTGTGGCCGTCATTCAAATACCAACATGGCAGATATGCTACTTGAGCAGTTCCAACATGTTAATTTTAAGCTGGTCACCTGTCAAAATAATCCATTGTTATATTCTCATGGAACAGATGAACTGTCACAACTAGGTATATTTTACAGTTTTACAAAACCTTTTACACAAATAAAAGCATATCTTTGCTTTTTGTCCATATAGACCTGCTGACCGAAAGCTGCCTCCACTTATGGAAAATCGCTGTTTTGCGCTCTGTAGAGTGTCATGATTCGTACCAAGCAGGAACGCTGCATGTGACATCTATCAGTACACTAACAAATTAGTAATACCACTGTGAAGTCACTTGCAGAAAATATTTATCAGTGTTTCAGGAACTCCGAAGGTATAGATTGATTTATGCCTAAGTGAACTAAAATTGCCTCCACTACCCAATGTTGGACTCGCGATAATGTATATTGATTTGGCAGTGTCGGCAAAACAGATCTGGCTTTTGAAGGCTCCCCGTTGTTCCTCCATCTAGTTTATTCTTCGATGATAAATACATACAAATATAACATTATTACTACAACATGGAGAAATGTTTACCACCAGTCATGACAGATTCAATATCAAGGGGTCACAGTTTAAGATTACAAAAAACAAAACAAGGATCAGACAGGTGGGAATACTTTTTTAGCAAAAGGGTGGTCAATTGGTGGAACACCCTTCCACAGGATATTGTAAATGCATGTATGATGTAGTATAAATGCTTTCAAAGCAAGGTTAGACTTAAACACTTTGCAAACCACCCAGTTATATATAATTACATATCATTAGACATTCCAGTAGGAA
Source organism: Hermodice carunculata (assembly GCA_964020975.1). Classification (NCBI taxonomy): domain Eukaryota; kingdom Metazoa; phylum Annelida; class Polychaeta; order Eunicida; family Amphinomidae; genus Hermodice; species Hermodice carunculata. The sequence continues at coordinate 38,674,434 of OZ026627.1, forward strand.
CTCAGATCATGGTTTACTGATCGTACTGAAGAGCAGCTTTTAATAGGAATTTATTTTCGTGTGTAGTTGAATTCAAACTATTAACTGTTGATAGGTAGATGCAGAAAAAAAAAATTCATTTTATCCCAATGTGCCTTATATCAATTGAAAAGTTTTTTCATAGCATTCTAAACCTTTTTGAAATAAGTGAATATGTGCATGATACTTTTGAAAGTATGCCAGTTTTTCTACTCGCAGATATGGCTGTATTTGTCCCCCATCTGCTGCACTAAAAAAAGTTACCAGCCAGTGACAGCCATAGAGGTGTGAACATTGCATGAGGGCTGTTCCAGCCCAGTGCACACAAGGGTCACAGCCTTTCTCACCTCTTTGAAAAAAAAAAAAAAGAGTCTGGTAATTTTTTTGTGTGAAAAGTTTGTCATGAGAGTATTATAAATGCCCCAATGCAAATGTTGCATGAACTCCACAGAAATAGTCATTTAATGAAACAAGGTGGACTCTGTGTACAAAGACCACATCATTAAAAGACTATACCAGTCTTATCATTCAAACTGCCTTTAGCTCAAATGAATTCAATAAAATGTATTGTCAGTGTTCTCCACAAGGGGTTTTGGCATGGCGGGCCACTCACCTATATTTAATGACCGCCCTGTCATTGGCACTGCTGCTCTGTCAAATAATAGTGAGAGTGAGTGCCTCATCACGATAACTGACTGGACTGTCCTTGTATTCTATATTATGTTATAAATAACATATATCTTAGACTACATATTACCTATAGTTCTTTTATTATTTAAAGCTAGACTGAGTAAATTATTCAGCTTTGTATCCGATACGGCTCAAACGAATCATCTGGCACCGTTTTTGAAAGTGATTGTAAGTAGTGGTAACAGGTAGGGTGGTTTGGAATGGACAAGATTAAGTACAGTGTCAGTTAACATAGGAATTGTCCGGAACAGACCAGAAATACAAAAGAGTTTCAGGACTGCCCTGTCAATTCAATCAAGGCTTTTTTCACTTGCTGTCTGCTTATAGCTTGCTGTCTGCTCATAGCTTTCATTTCGTTAGCCGTTCTATTGTTCTCCTTGATTCACTGTCATAAATAGCAAAAGTGTGCTATGCGCTGATGTTTGTAGTTAAGCGTGATCTTGCTTGTTCTTGTCAGTAATTGGGCAGAATGATTGGCCCAACTGTCTAACTTGTCCAGTACATGTCTTTCTTTAAAATGGAAATTCAACTCCAGGATGCTCTCCACAGAAGTACTTCATCCAGGGTTCAGTCAAATCCTTCCCAAAAACCCCGAGAGCATGCAACCATGTTTTTCGCTTCGTCAATTACAGGGCATTAATAATGGACGTATGAAGACTATTGCTTGCTGGGAAGGCTGTCTTTAAAAACTCTTCTAATACGGATAAAGAAGCCCATTATTCAGCAAATAGATATGAAATCTGCTGCCCACAATCCTGTAATGTTTTTATAAAATGAGTCTTTGCTTGTCCTTTGTGGAAGAGCACCAACTTCTTTCAGGAAAGTTATCAGCTCTTGGAGCCAGGAATTTTGTGTGTCATGGAACAGTTGGGGCCACACAGCGAGCAAAAGCTTGAGTGTTGCTCTTGCCCCTGTGTGTTTATGGAAGGTTCTGTGTTTTGTTCTCCAGTTTGTCAACTCTGCTCTCATGTTCTCCTGTGACTTTGCCACATACCCATGCAATAGAGTCCAGGGGGCGCAGGAAACATAGGAAACTTGTGGTATCACCACCTGCCTCCTTGGACAGTGAGTGGTCCACTGCAGTGTTTGTTACACAATGGTCAGTTACTGTGTTTGTTATGTCACCTTTTTTGTACCTGGTCTGTAAAATTTAGTTTTTGTGGTCCTGGGAGGTACTGCCGGACTGTTTGCGTAAGCCTACTAAATAAGTCTTATTTTCCTTGGTTGCTACAAGTATGTCAAGTTCTGCAAGGTGACCCTGCTTCTTTGTTGTCCCATCATATTTCAGTGTTGTTTGTTTCTGGTCAACCAAGGCTTCTTTCACTAGCTGTCTGATCATAGCTTTCATTTCTTTAGCAAATGTTCGGTTCTGTGATGTTTTACTGGGCAATGGTGTAACTATGTGTTGCCCTGTCACAGACTTTGTGAGTGCTTTCAAAGCAGCCCCTATGTTGGGCTATGGTAGACCCTGGCTCTGTAATTGCTTCGATATGACACAGGAACTCTCCTAGTTCTGAATTAGTCAACCAGGTGGCCCTGCAGTTTTTTTTTCCTAATTTTTACCTCAGCTAACTTGTCAGTCAGCTCAGGTTTTTTGAGGGTCCGTCGTCCGTCGGTCGTCCCTCCGTCCGTCCGTCGTCACATTTTCGACTTCTTCTCAAAAACCGTCAGGCAGATTCACTTCAAATTTTGTGGAGATGTGCCTTGGGTGGGTCTCTACCAATTTTGTTCAAATGGTCACGGTCCAGTGATTTTTGGATTTTTAATGATTTTTTTTGTTCTTTTTTGGGTAAATCTTAAAAAATCTTCTTCTCCGAAACCGCTCACCCAATTGCTTTGATATCACACAGGAACACTCCCTGGGACTCCTAGTTCTTAATTGTTCACCACGTGGCGCTACAATTTTTTCCTAATTTTTTATGAATTTTTGTGTGTTATAGCTATTTTCGACTTCTTCAGAACCATCACTCAGATTAAGCTGAAACATGGTGGTTAAATTCCTTGCAGAAGGGTCAAACAAAGTTGTTCACTATGTGGGAATGCTGCGGATTGCTGATTTTTAACGATTTTTTCAATTCTGGTACTTGTCGGACAATGCAGCTTTCCTATTGATTACTATGGAAGTCAATGGGCATTCTAATGCTAATTCACATTTTCGACTTCTTCTCCAAAACCGTCATCCAGATTAACTTCAAACTTGGTGGCAATGTACCTTGGGTGGCTTTCTACCAATTTTGTTCAAATGGTCATGCTCCAGTGATTTTTGGAGTTTTAAGGAAATTTTTGTTCTTTTTTTAGCTCAGCTGACTTGTCAGTCAGCTGAGCTTATCTTATGGTCCTTCGTCCGTCATCCGTCCGTCCGTCGTCCGTCAACAATTTACATTTTCGACTTCTTCTCTGAAACCGTCAGCCAGATCCACTTCAAACTTGGTGGGGATGTGCCTTGGGTGGGTCTCTACCAAGTTTGTTCAAATGGTCACGGTCCAGTGATTTTTGGATTTTTAATGAATTTTTTTGTTCTTTTTTGGGCAAATCTTAAAAAATCTTCTTCTCTGAAACCGCTCACCCAATTACTTTGATATCACACAGAAACACTCCCTGGGACACCTAGTTCTTAATTTGTTCACCAGGTGGCGCTGCAATTTTTTTCTATTTTTTTATGAATTTTTGTGTGTTATAGCTATTTTCGACTTCTTCTCCAGAACCGTCACTCAGATTAAGCTGAAACGTGGTGGATATGTTCCTTGTAGAAGGGTCAAACAAAGGTGTTCACTATGGGGGAATGCTGCAGATTCCTGATTTTTAACAATTTTTTCCATTAGGGTACTTATCGGTCAATGCAGCTTTCCTATTGATTACTATGGAAGTCAATGAGCATTCTAATGCTAATTCACATTTTCAACTTTTCTCCAAAACCGTCATGCAGATTAACATCAAACTTGGTGGGGATGTACCTTGGGTGGGTGTCTACCAGGTTTGTTCAAATGGTCATGCTCCAGTGATTTTTGGATTTTTAATGAATTTTTTTGTTCTTTTTTTTGACAAATCTTAAAAAATCTTCTTCTCTGAAACCGCTCACCCAATTACTTTGATATCACACAGAAACACTCCCTGGGACACCTAGTTCTTAATTTGTTCACCAGGTGGCGCTGCAATTTTTTTCAAATTTTTTTATGAATTTTTGTGTGTTCTAGCTATTTTCGACTTCTTCTCCAGAACCGTCACTTAGATTAAGCTGAAACGTGGTGGATATGTTCTTTGTAGAAGGGTCAAACAAAGGTGTTCACTATGGGGGAATGCTGCAGATTCCTGATTTTTAACGATTTTTTCCATTCGGGTACTTATCGGTCAATGCAGCTTTCCTATTGATTACTATGGAAGTCAATGAGCATTCTAATGCTAATTCACATTTTCAACTTCTTCTCCAAAACCGTCATGCAGATTAACATCAAACTTGGTGGGGATGTACCTTGGGTGGGTGTCTACCAGGTTTGTTCAAATGGTCATGCTCCAGTGATTTTTGGATTTTTAATGAATTTTTTTGTTCTTTCTTTGGACAAATCTTAAAAAATCTTTTTCTCTAAAACCGCTTACTCAATCACTCTGATATCACACGAGAAGACACCTAGGGACTCTGTGTTCTTGATTTGTTGACCAGGTGGCGCTGCAATTTTTTACTAATTTTTTATGAATTTTTGTGTGTTCTAGCTATTTTCGACTTCTTCTCCAGAACCGTTACTCAGATTAAGCTGAAACGTGGTGGATATGTTCCTCGTAGAAGGGTCAAATAAAATTGTTCACTATGGGGGAATGCTGCAGATTCCTGATTTTTAATGATTTTTCCCATTCAGGTACTTATCGGTTAATGCAGCTTTCCTATTGATTACTATGGAAGTCAATGAGTATTCTAATGCTAATTCACATTTGCGACTTCTTCTCCAAAACCGTCATGCAGATTAACTTCAAACTTGGTGGGGATGTACCGTGGGTGGGTGTCTACCAAGTTTGTACCAATGGTCATGTTCCAATGAATTTTGGTTTTTTTATGATTTTTTTTTCAAAAAACTTTACAAAAGTTTTAACATGCGAATTTCTTGTAATGGTTATAACTTAAATAATTTTGGTCAGATTTACTTCAAACTAGGTAGGGATGTGCCTTGGGTGGATCTCTACCAAGTTTGTTCAAATGGTCACGCTCTATTGATTTTTGGAATTTTTATGATTTTTTTTCGTTTTTTGGGGGCAAACCTTAAAAACTCTTCACCTGTGAAACTGCTCACCCAGTTGTTTTGATATCGTTCATAGACACTCCCAGGGACACATAGTTCCCAATTTGTTCACCAGGTGGCACTGCAATTTTTTCTAATTTTTTTTTATGAATTTTTTATATGGTTTTGTTATTTTTCACTTGTTCTCAGAACTGTCACTCAGATTAAAGTGAAATGTGATGGATATGTTCTTGTGGAAGGGTCAAACAAAGTTGTTTACTAGGTGGCACTGCTTTAGATTCCTGCTTTTTAAGTATTTTCAACTCTGGTACTTATCGATCAATGCAGCTTTCCTATTGATTTCTATGTAAGTCAATGGGTATTTTAGTGCTAATTCACAGGACAATGACACAAAATTTACTGTTTACTTGATAACTTGAGATCTGTTTTGAGTTAGTACTGTGATGTTGCACATGTTAATGTTTTTGTATGAAGGTCATGCTCAGACAGTACAGGAATGACTTTGACCTCATTTCTGGGGTCACAGTGCAACATACATGAATTTTACTCTTCATTATAACTTGAGAACTACTTGAACCTTGATGTTGCACATGTAAGTGTTCTTTTATAATGGTCAGACTTACTCAGAACATGGGTGACCTTGATCCTTTCCCAAGTTCATAGATCTGCAAGTGTGATGAATGTCAAGATCAGCTGAGCATGGGCTGTTCACACAGCCCTCTTGTTTTGGACAAATCTTAAAAAATCTTCTTCTCCGAAACTGCTTACCCAATTTCTTTGATATCACACAGGAAGACATCTAGGGACTCCTTGTTGTTAATTTGTTCACCAGGTGGCACTACAGTTTTTTTCTAATTTTTTATGAATTTTTGTGTGTAATAGCTATTTTCGACTTCTTCTCCAGAACCGTTACTCAGATTAAGCTTGCACGTGGTGGATATGTTCCTTATGGAAGGGCCAAACAAAGTTGTTCACTATGTGGGAATGCTGTGAATTGCTGATTTTTAATGATTTTTTCAATTCGGCTCCTTTGTGGTAAATGCACCTTTCCTATTGATTACCATGTAAGTCAATGGGCATTCTAATGCTAATTCACATTTTCGACTTCGTCTCCAAAACATTCATCCAGATATACTTCAAACTTGGTGGCAATGTACCTTGGGTGGGTGTCTACCAGGTTTGTTCCAATGGTCATGTTCCAATGAATTTGGATTTTTTTATGATTTTTAAAAAAAAATCTCTACAAAAGTTTTAATAGGAAAGTTTAACATGGGAATTTCTTGTAATGGTCATAACTTTAATAATATTGACCAGATTTACTTCAAACTTGGTGGGGATGTGCCTTGGGTGGATCTCTACCAGGTGTGTTCAAATGGTCTGCTCTATTGATTTTTTGATTTTTTATGAATTTTTTTCTTTTTTGGGGCAAACCTTCAAAATTCTTCTCCTCTGAAACTGCTCTCCCAATTGCTTTGATATCGTACATAGACACTCCCAGGGACCTCTAGTTCCCAATTTGTTCACCAGGTGGCGCTGCAATTTTTTTATGAATTTTTTGTATGGTTTTGCTGTTTTTCACTTGTTCTCAGAACCATCCCTCAGATTAAGCTGAAGTGTGATGGCTATGTTGTTGTGGAAGGGTCAAACAGTTGTTCACTAGGTGGCACTGCTTTGGATTCCTGATTTTTAAGGATTTTCAATTCAGGTACTTATCGTTCAATGCAGCTTTCCTATTGATTACTATGCAGGTCAATGGGCATTCTAATGCTAATTCACAGGACAACTGACACGAAATTTACTCTTTACTTGATAACTTGAGATCTGTTTTGAGTTAGCTACACATGTTAATTATTCTGTATGAAGGTCATGCTGAGACAGTACATGAATGACCTTGACCTCATTTGTGGTGTCACAGTGCAACACACATGAATTTTACTCTTCATTATAACTTGAGAACTACTTGAACTTTGATATTGCACATGTAAGTGTTCTTCTATAAAGGTCAGACTTACTGAGAACATGGTGTCCTTGATCCTTTCCCAAGTTCATAGAGCTGCAAGTGTGATGAATGTCAAGATCAGCTGAGGCACGGGCTGTTCACACAGCCCTCTTGTTGTGACTTTTTGTGTGTTTTTGCTATTTTCGACTTCTTCTCCAAAACTGTCACTCAGATTAAGCTGAAACGTGGTGGATATGTTCCTTGTGGAAGGGTTAAACAAAGTTGGTCACTAGGTGGCACTGCTATAGATTCCTGATTTTTAACGATTTTTTTCAATTAGGGTACTTGTCAGTCAAAGCAGCTTTTCTATTGATTACTATGCAAGTCAATGGGCATTCTAATGCTGATTCACATTTTGGACTTCTCTGAAGAAACTCTGTCAGATTCACTCCAACCTTGGTGGTAATGCACTTTGGGTGGATCTCTACCAAGTTTGTTCAAATGATCATTCTCCAGTGATTTTTTTATTTTTTATGATTTTTTTCAAACTCTTTCAAAAAAGTTTTAATAGAAAAGTTTAACATGGGAATTTCCTGCAATGGTTATAACTTAAATAATTTTGGCCTGATTTGTGCCAAAATTGGTAGGGATGTACCTTTTATAAGTGTCTACCTATTTTGTGCAAATGGTCATGCTCCAGTGATGTTTAGACCTTGACCTCATTCCCAAGGTCGCGGGGCAACTGACATGATGAAATTTACTGTTCACTTGATAACTTGAGATCTGTTTTGAGTTCGGACCTTGATATTGCACATGTTAATGTTTCTCTCTAAATGCCATGCTTAGACAGTACATGAGTGACCTTGACCTTGTTTCTGGGGTCACAGTGCAACATACATGCATTTTACTCTTCACAATTACTTGAGAACTACTGGAACTGGGACCTTGATGTCACACACGTTAGTGTTCCTCTATAAAGGTCAGACTTAGTCAGTACATGGGTGACCTTGGTCCTGTTCGGGGTTTACAGAGCTGCAAGTGTGCTGAATATCTGGGTCAGCTGAGCATGGGCTGTTTACACAGACCTCTTTTCCTTTCTTTTTTTTGTTGTTGTCTATGTGCTCTCTGCAGCTCCAGGACAGGATTTTACCTGAATTACCCGGTAGGTGTTTTGCATTTTCTTTGACCCCCCCCCCCCCCCCCCCCCAAAATCCCAATTTTGTCAGAACAGCTTATATTTAATGAAAAAGAGAAGGAGTACATAGGTTTTAGGTAATTTTGTTCACAGTTAATGTAAAATCCTTAAAAATCTCTTTGTGCCAAACTTCTGATATTTGGCAGTCACCAAATACTTGACAGTAAGATGAATTTCTGACTTTCAATGTAATTCTAGACTGCTTCTCTGGTATGATTCATCTCATATCCCAGCACTTAATATCTCAATGGAGGTCTTTGTAGAAGTAGCTTATCAGTTAAATGAGAGATAACACATGCACTTGACTATGATGCAGTGAGAAATGAGGTACGCTTTGAATTGAACGGGAGATATGCCGTGCATGCATACATGTCTGCTGGCCTGACTGGCTGATGCAGTCTGACTGCTATGTACCCAGTGTCCACCAAGGAAAGCTATTTACTGATCGCAATGGCAATAGAGAAATGTGGCATTATATGCTTGGTAATAATTTTTAATGCGGAAAGGTTTAACAATGTGCCTCTACATCAGTGTTAGATCCTTCAGGCTTATTTCTTGTGGGTTTTCTTTTCATGTTGTAGGAGTTGTAGGAACTCTATCCAAACTGGTGAAATCTTGTACCCTGAGGATTACCACTAACAAGCTCTACTTCATCTTGACAGAACGCCTCGTCAATGGCGGAGTCAGCATCTGGTGTGAACTGGCTCAGGTTTGCGTAACTTCTCTCTGATAAAAAGTCGGAATGCATCCTGCACTTTTGATAAATTGTTTATGAAAATTAAGATGGGAAAACTGTAGTATCTATTCCGTGGCAGAGAAGCACTCTCATCTTAAAGATATATATTTTCTTCAAATTTCTTTGTGTTTCATCAACTTTACACTTGTCCTGACAATAGGATGTGACTTTTGTCTCTCCACAATTTGCTTACATGAAAATGGAACATTGAAAATCCAAATTCTCAACCCTTTCCCCCTTAAATCTGTCAAATATCATCTGCATCAGCATTTTCAACTAATTTCAACAATAATGGAAAACATACAAAATAAACACTTTTCTTTACTCTTAACTTACAAGCGGTGAAGACCTCTGTCTGATATATATATCTCTTTCGTAAAACCAAACTGTTAATTATTCCACATATAATGAAATAGTTACATGCAAACTCATTGGGAAAATTTGCATATATAAAAAATTGTGAGTGGAGTACTGCATTTTCAGGAGTGGCAGTCAGTTTTAGTAAAATAGTACATACTTTGAAATGTAGGTGGCAGCACCTACTTGCATCATTCTGTGTGGGTCCATCCAGCCTGATGACATTGTGAGGACATCCCATTGTGACTGAAGTAGCTGTGCCCATTTTCATTGCAGAGCATATAATGGTACATTCACAAAATATGTAGTGTTTACTGTAAGACTGCACCGCCTTTCACAACAAGTGATCATATGCAGGTGGTCTTAGTGTACAGATATACATGGTTTAGCATTCTTTGAATCCATTATGCCCAAAACACAACAAGGAAAATTGATGACACAATCTACAGCCTAAGATGGAAGGAGTAAATCAGTAACATGTTTGTTTGAATTTAGAAATGAAGATTGCCAATTACAGTAGATATTATCACAACAGGTTACTTATACGTGAAAAATTTGCTGAACAAGTGTATATATTTTATGCATTGCTAGTCAATATCTATGTCAGGTAAAGTGTTAATTGATTTTGGAAAATAAAGTATGCCTTTAATGCTTTCGCATATATATTCATAAAATACAGATTTTTATGTATATGTAAAAATTCAATGTAGCCCTTAAATTTTACTGTTTAATGTAAAAGCCTGCAAATAATGATGGCAAAATAAGTTGTGGGGTGTATTTGCAGGGCCACTTCTTCAATGAGTACAACATGGATGGTTTGTCCGAAGAAGCCAATGAGATCTATCTGGAGCTCAGTCTGGACAACATGGCACAGTCACTACGCAGCGCGCAGAACGCAAAGTCCATCAAGATCAAACTGACCAAGAAACACACACCTTGTCTGACGCTGGAAGTGGAGTTGGTGAGAGAAATCCTAAAGCTTTGTGATCGTCTATTTGCCTGGAAGTCAGGGCATTGCAATGTACACGTCCGCTAGCCCTAGTCGAGTCAAATTCCAGTCAGGACCAATTAAAATCTCAAACGGTACCCCTGGGGGGCAACCAGAAATTTTGGTTCTCTAAATGAGATTTGTATAGATGGACAAGCAAGTTTGAGTGGAGGGCTTGTGAAATAACAAAACTACTGGCCATGAGGACTAGAGTAGAGAGAAAGAAGTGCAGAACTCTGCATGCGAAGCGTATTGGGTCCATGATGGGGTCTGTATTGGCTTGGTTCAAACAAACTTTATATGTGCATGTGTGAATTATATCAATGAGCATCATTCAAGACCCACTGTGAACTGACCTTGTGAAGCTGTCGATCAAAAAACATGCAACACAACTTGACAGTCGGGCATGTATCATAAAAGAAATGTAATTTTCTCTTTTGTTGACAAAGAATCGTGAATATTTATTTGTTATCCTTTTTTTATATGACTCAGGCATGTCATTTAGTCGCGGATCCGCGAAAATTCGCGGATTTGGATACGGATTTTGAAACCCTGTGTGAAACGTCTAAATTTGATGAAAAAATAAAGTACTGGTATGGGGGGGTCCGTGTTATAATGAGCATAGCGACGGGGTCTGTTCCTTGCCGTGCGGTTCTGTTTTTATCCGCTTGATAGCTTGTTCCTGACTTCATGCATGCGTGCGTAAGTAAAGTTCTGATTGGATGAAAACTGAGCAAGTGGTGTATTTTGGCCCGAATGCAACCAATCAGCGCGTACGTTTTTTGCCGCGTATTTGTATTAATGGAGGAGCGAAATTACAAAGTGTAGATTGGTGAACGTTGAGGAAAGATGGCTAGAATTATCGATAGAAAGGATGAAAATAGAGCAAGAGAAGTGGATGACGGTTGTAGAATTAAGTGGAATTGGGAATGGTGTTCAAAGGCAGTGAAGATCACGCACCAGAGCCGGGAAATGGACACAACCGTAGGTGAACACTACCGCAAGTTGGATGTTGCCGGCGAAGCAAGGTGCACGTTGTGCAATGCAGAGACCAATTATGGCGATCGTGGTTGTATTGCACTGGTTGATCACATCAATACGCAGGGCCAGGCAAGAAAACTTCATGAGAAGAGATCGAATCACCAGATGCCAAGTAATTTCTTTACTCGGCGTGATGAAAGCTTGCGGGAACAGGATAAAACGTACGGCATCAGTGGGGTTTACCTGCAGTCCACCAAAAAAAGGAAGGGAGACAAGGAACAAAGCAAAGTTCAAGCAGACAGTGATAAGCGAATGAATGCTCTTGAGCTTCTTTGTAAGAAAAGAAAAGAGCAACAACAGAAAAAAAAATTGACATAAACAATAAAAACTAAAGTGCATTTGACTGTACCCTGAACATGACATTAGACCTGCATATAAAATGAACATATAGACTCGGTCTGTCTGAAACACAAGATGAATCTTCTTGTCTGTCAAAAGTCACAATAAATTACTTGAAAGCATAATGTTTTGAACTGTTTATTTTTGGGTAATTTGCCATTTATAATACACCAGAATGCACCATTTGGACCTCATTTTTTCCAAAATTTTCTACCTTGGGAGGGGCCCCCCTCCCAAACCCTCCCCCCGGCTCGGTCGCTACGCTCCCTCGATTGTATCCACTTTTTTTGAAAATCCCCAATGACATGCCTGATGACTGTTCCTTGCAAAATAATACATACAGTGTGTGTTTGTATGTGTGCATGCGTGCAAACTTTGGGCATGAATCATCCAAGGACACTGACTGATCATAGAAAGAGTTTTGCTTCAAATGGTGTGAATTTCTATAACAAATCGCATAATACTTGTTAAGAGCTTAGCGGCAACAGTGTCACATCTTCTATTTTGTTCTGAACCCCCCAAAAAAGAAGAAAAAAAATAGCACCATCCATTCTCTCTGTGCTCCATGTCCTTTCTAGTCACTCTCTATAGGTGTCTATAGGTAAACATACCTTAATCATGTTCGATTCAAAATTGTGAAATTTCAAGGCTTCAACAGCCAGATGAATTTATAAATGAGTCATGAGCGGGAATCTATCGAGCATGTTTCACAGCCTTAAATTCGTGGACATGTGTTTCATGACGTGAATTTTTTTTTTTTCACATCCCATCTTTGTGGTTAACAGATGCACAACACAGTGGTTTACAACGTGTTTACTTTTTTTAGCCCTCGCGAACAGACCACTCACGAATGCTGCTTCACGATATTCCTGTCAATGTGATTCCTCGAAGACTGTGGGAGGAGTACGAAGAACCAGAGATGCCAGACTTTGATGTGAGTCAAACTTCTGTTTTATCCTCCTTAATCTTTGCTGGTGCCTTTTAACCCTTGCCCATAAATGGAGACAGAGTTTAAGAGTGCGTCAACACAACTTTACTTGACATGGGTTGGCCCAACCCATACCAAGGAAACTTGTTGAAAGTAGTGAACAATATCAAAAGTGCTGATTCAGAAGCAGATCAATGAAATTTGACCACCAGCTGGTTTGGGCAAATTTAAGTTGGAAAGGGTTATGCATCATTACCCTCACCCCCTCCAATTTCTGATTCCAAAAATTTGTAAAAGATTTCAAAATACTTTGCTGGGTACTTTTCATAAATTAATATCTCGTATGAGAAGATACCTGTCTTGTGAGACCAGTTTCGTAATGCCTAGGGATGTCTTTCAAAACAGGTTTTGTTGTACATAAATTATGAGACAAAAAATTGTTTGTTGCATGTCTCATTTTTTTGTTATCTCAACTGACTTGTCAATCAACAGAGCTGAAAGGATGGTCCATGATCCATTGTCTGTCATCTGTCCATCCTCAATTAACATTGTCAACTTTTTCAAAATTGTAAGCCAGATCCACTTCAAACTTGGTGGGGATGTAACTTGGGTAGGCCTACCAAGTCTCTTCAAATAGTCATGCTTCAGTGATTTTTGGATTTTTTTGCTGTACATGCTGTGGCAAAATCTTCAAAAGTCTCCGAACTGCTGGACCCAGTGCTTCGAAATGGCATAAGGACACTTTCTGGTGTGCCTAGAATAATGTATTCAACAGGAAGTGCTGCAATGTTTTTTGTTTAAAAATATGTGATACTACATGTATAAACTTTCAAGTTTGTCTCCAAAGCCATCTCTAAGATTGTGCTTAAACTTGGTGAAAATGTATCATGTCGAAGGGTCAAACAAAGTTGTCCTCTAGGTGGTAATGCTGAAGATCCGTGATTTTTAACAAATTTCTTCACTTCAGGTAATTGTTAGTCAGTGCATACATTCCTATTGGACTGATTGGTTTGAACAGGGAGTGCCAGTGGATGTTATTTATTTAGATTTTCGAAAGGCATTTGACTCTGTCCCACATCAACGTCTCCTAAAAAAGATAGAAAGTTACGGAATTACTGGGAAAGTATTATCATGGATAAGTGACTTTTTGTCTGACAGAAAACAGAGAGTATGTGTAAATGGAGCTCCTTCATCGTGGTCAGAGGTAATCAGCGGCGTCCCTCAGGGAAGTGTGTTGGGACCTTTGCTTTTTGTTATGTATGTGAATGACATTCCTGAAGTTGTTAAATCATTCATTAAACTTTTTGCTGATGACATAAAAATGTTCAGACCTGCAATTAACATTAATGATTGTATGGAGCTTCAGAACGACGTAAAGTGTTTACAACTATGGGAAAAACAATGGCAACTCACCTTTCAACCTCCAAAATGTACAGTTTTGAGATTAGGAAATAACCATCCTGACTATCAATATGAAATGACTTCTTCAGATAGAAATATTAACCTAGCTGAATCAGTCGCTGAGAAAGATTTAGGGGTGTTAATCAGTAAGGATTTGTCATTTGATGATCATATACATAACATTGTGAAAAAGGCTAATCAAATAACCGGTCTTTTGTGGCGATCCTTTGAATGTATCAATGAGGAAACCTTCCTACCTCTTTATAAATGTATGATTCGTTCACATCTGGAATATGCTGCACCTATATGGTCTCCAGGGAAGTGGGGACTGGTTGAGTTGATTAAATCTGTCCAGAGAAGAGCGACCAAGAGGGTACCAGGTTTAAGTGATTTATCATATGAGGACAGGCTGAGAACACTCAAATTGCCTACTCTGGTTTACAGGAGATTAAGAGGTGACCTCATTTGTGCTTACAAGTACACGCATGGGGAATACTATGATCTGGATACCTGCTTACCACCCTTCCTGGAAAATGCAAGATCTAGAGGTCACTCATTGAGACTTTTAAAAATAAGGAACATTTCGAATGTTCGTAAATATTTCTTTGGTCAAAGGATTTCAGACTGGTGGAATACATTACCGAGTGACATTGTACATGCTCCTGACATATTAACATTTAAAAATAAGTTAGATTCACATTTTAAGGACCGTCCAGTTTTGTATACTTATAGAGCACTAGATCATCCTCTTAAACCCAATATGACAATTGTGTAATGAACTGTGAGCGGCTTATATGGAATAACATTTCCTACCAAGCCGTAATTATCTAATCTAATCTAATCTAATCTATTGTTAGCTCAGCTGACTTGGCAGTCAGTGAAGCTTATAGGATTGGTCTGCTTCCATAAATGGATAACAGTCAGAGTTGGTCGTGTGGCCATGGATTGTGGAAAACAGGTGACTGCTATCCAGACTATGGTGGATTAATAGTCATGTTTGTAAACAGACCAAGCACATGCTCTTGCCATCCAAGAAATGATTGTGTTTTTTTGGGGGGGTGGGGGAAGGGTTATTTATCATAATTTCAATTGAGGATTTATGTGTAGTGACCAGATAGATAGAGTGCTAATCGTTTTGAAAATGGAAAAAGGTTGTTTTGTGTCTGGTTATTATTTTCACATTACAGATATAGCTCAAACCTTTCTACCACCATAAACGCAGATAATTTTCCGAAAGTGACTGGACCACTTCTGTCTGTGCACCCAAGATCAGCTGAGCACATAACTGTCATAATCTTTTTATGTTTTTTTTTGAGGGGGGGGGGGGGGGGAAGGGACTGGAACCTTAGTTTGTTATTGTTTCCTCCTCATAAAGGTAAAGATTACGGTACTGGTGTTGTGACTGGACAGTGCGCATTGTGCATCAAATCAATACATTTATTCTCTTTGTAAGTCCCATTGTAACTGTTGATGTATTCAGCAAAATCTCTCAGACTGGTCCCTGGTAGCCTTTGTGCAGCACAGCACATCAATTTTAAGACCACTTTCCAATATTTTTGCGGTGTTTCCTCTATAAAGCATAAATGCCATATATCATATGAGACCCAATTTGAGTTGATTGAAGAGTTACAGGTGAAAAGAAGCCTATGGGTCAAAGCCTTTGTGCAGTTGCACACACATGAATCTTAAAATTGTGCATTAGGAATATTTGTAGAAGGTTGTGTATTTGTTCTCGTGACAGGTGAGTGTGTACATGCCGGCATTGAAGACACTGCGTAATGTAGTGGATCGAATGAAGAATCTCAGTAACTTCCTGGTAAGTATCATTCTGCAGCTGTACCAATACATGCATTTTTTCCTTCCTTCCGTATTCAGAATTTTGTATGTTGTCCAAGCCATGAGGTGGCCACATGTATAAAATACCGCCAGACTCAACTTGAGTGCCTACCCAGTGGTGACTGCGTAGAGGTTAATTATGTCTGTGTGTCAACACAGATATATTGTTTTTCTAGGAATTCTTTATTTCTTTCTTTCTTACTTTCTTTCTTCTTTCTTTCTTTCTTTACAGGCAAATTTGTCCGACGTTTTGCTTGAAAAGTATTACACGTAGAAACTGTAAACTTGGCACAATAATACTTCTCCATATAGATGAAGTCTGGCCTTTTTATAATGGGAGGTCATGCTTTTCAAAATTATGCAAATAAGAGCTAATTAAAGTTTCAAATTTTCAATATCTTATATTCTATAGTAGGTGTGGTTCCGAGTGTATAGGAGTTTGATCATAGCAAGGTAAAGGTCATCTCAAATATCAAGGTCATGTCAAGGTCCAAGGCCACTTTCGATGGTGGCTTTCTTCTAGCCATAACGCGGTCAATTTTTATCCAATTTGGATTATATTGGGCTCAAATTGTAGCTATGATAACACTACACATTTTTATAATTTACATGTGACCTGTAAAGTTCAAAGGTCAAGGTCATTTGGACCTTTGAAAGTTTCATCCAGCCATAACGCGGCCAATTTTCATCCAATTCTAATCATGGTGGACTCAAATTGTTGGTATTGCAACACTGCACATTTTTATAAGAACATGTAACCTGAAAAGGGCAAAGGTCAAGGTCATTTGGCCCTTTGAAAGTTTCATCTTGCCATAACTTTGTCAATTGTCATCCAATTTGGTTCATGTTGGGCTTAAATTATGGATATTGTAACACTGTGCAATTTACATGTGACCTGTAAAGGTCAAATGTCTAGGTCATTTGGACTTTGAAATTTGCATTCAGCCATAAGCTTAATGTCATGTGAAGTACCAAAGGATAAAAGCTGTAGCATTTAATATTTACAACTTTTGAAGGCACACAGACAGATTTGCTTTGAAGCAAATCTCCTTTTCTAGTTTGTGCTGTTTTCTCTTGCTATGGGGATGCCTTTGAGTGGTTTCTTTAAAGAGGTGGTCAGTAGAGGAGACAGCACAGCAGGTTTAACTATAAATAAATCTGTGAGTTAACACATTCGGTCCTGGTGATAGAGCAGTGTTGCCAATTATATGGCTTTTTGTACAAAATTTACATTGTTCTTGTTTCATCAGTGTGACGTGCTATTATTTTCAAAAGTCCAAGATCAATGGCATTTTTTAAAAAGATATTTCCCCCCCCAAAAGTGTTTCATTGTGACTGGAGAGAATCTGTTTAACGCACCAGACAGGTCAGCACACAGGTCAGAGGTCCAATAAGTTGTAGTTTTAACAGGCGGGATTCCACATTGTACATTGATGCAGGTGGTCTTACATATAGGACTACCGTATTAGCCCTTTTAAGTGCCTGGGGCGCTTAGGAAATTTATCCCAAAGGGAGTGTAATATACATGTATATACCTATATTTAGGATTTTTGGAACAATATTTACGCATAAATGATCTAAAATGGAAGGAAATCTGGCAAAATTTCTTAAATATAGGGATGAGAAAATGGTGGGGGCACTTAAGAGGGCAGGGGTGCTTAAAAGGGATAATAGGGTATGTACATTTAGTGTTCATATCTGATATCCAAATGGCCATAATGTTTGTATACAGTTGTCTGCCTTTTGAGGGATCACTTCCTTTGGCAGATTACATTTGCTGTGATACTGATGCTGTGTGTGCTATTGAAATCTCACATGCTGTCAGTTACAGGCCTGTTCCTGCTCAAACGAGTACTTTTTGTGCCACTCTTTCATAATGCAAAACTACTAGAAATTTAAGTAGTACTTATTGATACAGATTTATGTGTGTTTGGTTGGTTTAAGTTTCTGGGTTCATTGAAAGTACATGTATCGATTACGACACTCTGAACGCATGCCTAGAAATGTTTCCAGTACTTGGACATTCTGTGATATTTTTTTAAATGGACACTATTTTTTTTCAGGATCAAATTTATGTGCAAAACTGTAAAGTTTCTGAAATCTAAATCTTCAAGGGTATAAAATGGGAAATTGTATATCAAAAAATTAAAATGGAGATATTTAAGGGGCATTTTTGTGAAGAAAATAGTAAATTTGTGCGACAGATATTTCATAATTTTCCATGAAAAACATACTAAGTGAAATTATTTTCAGCATTGACAGAATAATCTGTGTGCAGTACCATTATTAGTTTGACATGGTAACTCTTTTAAATTCCCACATATATTTTATCAGAGGTCATGTCTAGGTGGTCCTGTCTCATCCATCACATTTTTGACAAAACAAAAGGCCTGCAATTGTGTCAGGGCTAAAGTAACACAAGTTCATATTTACCTTGTCTGTGATCCAGCTGAATACAACATACAATCAAAATTAGGAAGTATAGTACATGTACCAGTGAAAGTAACGCAGTATTTTTTTTTTCAATGGGGGGGGGGGGGGGGCAGGTAGATTATGTTAGTGCAGTAATAGTATAGACTTATTATTACGATTATTTGTATACTTGCTGACGCATTCTGGTGTTCATCATACGTTTCCTCACCATATTCATTATAGTGACAAATTGTCGTGTCTATTACAACCACTTGTTTGTTTAAGGACCTCGATTTTATGAAAATTACAAACTGTTTGACATTTTATCCTGTGCCATTGCAACATGGAGGTAATTTGATAATAGAATAAGTTATTTACACTGTGCCATGGCAAACAACAGAGCAGAGTTTTTACTTTAAGCTTGAGATTTTAGAATGTGTGTCTCTGCTGGTACCGCTTCTGTCCTGCATATGTAGATTTCTTCCGAAATAATAATAGCTAGATTTTAATTTTTCTCCTGGTCAACAGTCACGCAATAAGGAATCAAAGTATACCCATACTTTTTTTTCAGAACTGTACAGTTTGTCTGGAAATAACTTTACTGTGTCAAAATGTCTTGTCCATCACGAAACAGTTATCACCCTATAGCTCTGTATGTAAAATCAATATTATGCTAATTTTGCAGATTAAAACTACCAAGCAATGAAATGCCACAAAGTTAATTTTAAAGAGCAGCTTCAGCTATTTGTGGACATGTTTTATTTTACAAGAACTGTTACTTAAATTTTTATATATAGGAGCTGTATGGATGACCTGTAAGCTTTATTATCACATTGCTTATGACTTCATCAAATTTCCCAGTGTGTAGGGATGTAACAATTCACCGGTGCATCGCGATACAAGAAGCCACGATACGCATATCGAATCGTGAGCCTGTGTATCGCAAAAATGGGATACACATGTTTTGTCGGCATGGCAGTGTGCACGGTTGGCTGAGCGGTAAGACCCTCGCCTTCCACCTCTGCGACCCGGGTTCGATTCTCGTCCTGGGCAGCATGTGGGAAAAGTTCCTGCCACTTTAACCGTGCACGGTGGTTTTCTGCGAGTTCTTCAGTTTGTTCCACCACAGACGAGGTGGGAAGTATACGCCAACATCTGTGCCATGGAGAGTGACTCGATAAGTCAGTGCTTGACTTCTTTCACAATCCATGTAAAACAAATGTGTCTATACTTTTTTTAGTCTCAAGACACATATGGAAACATGTACCAATTTATCATTGCAAATATTCTCATTACCATATACCAGCAAAATTTGTTCAACAACAGAATGAAGAACATAATATATAAATTTCAGTTTTTATTTATTTTATTATCTGCTGCCCAGTCTAACAGGCAAAGAAATAGTTTGGGATGGGAGAAATAAGCAGCAACATGGCGGCCGGCAGCAGTGAATGCATTGCCCTTGAACTTTGAACATTCATCAAAGGCCCTAAGTATCAACAAACACTTCCACAATACATAGGATTTTGATAGCTGTTGATATCAACCTGTTAATGACCAAATCATGGTAATAAAATCCTTGAAATGTGCAGAGTCCATCCACAGATTGGCTGTGAATATCAAGTTTAATAGTCTCAATATTCCAAAAGTTCATGAATTATCATATTTATGTCACAAATCATTGTCCATAGAAATGTCGCACCTATCAGTGGAACCACACCAAATAAATAATAACAGGATTCACTGTAAGACATTTTACAAGTGCACAGGCTATGCCCCCTTTGCTGACTGTTTGATAGATAGATATTTGTATTTGGCAATACTTCACAGGTACTCAACAGGTAATGATATGTGTGTATGAGAAATTAACAATGCTAATATGATATGAATAAATTATGCTAATCCCATTAATATAAAACTTAGTAACCCTCTCTTTCAAACTTTTAATTTTGTAGTGTTGTCATTGTAGGCCTATACAAACAACTCTGCATTCACATGCAGAGTTGTTTGTACAAAATCATGTGAAACTGGTTTTGGGCATACAAAAGTTAGCTTCCCTTAAACACTTGCCTGAAAACACTTGTACCTGAAAAAAATGTGGATTTTTTGTCAGTAGAGCTGTACAGATCTTAGGTAAAATGTACATTTCTTTGCTTTTTGTTTTTGTTTCCCCCCCCCCCCCCCCCCTTATTTTATTTTCTTTTTTTTTTTTTTGTAGGAAAAGACCTACATTTATGTATGTCATTTGACCGGGTTAAAACTTTTAAAGTCAATCATGCTGACTTTGGTGAGCTGTTGAGTTCATCAGCATATTATTTTCACATAAATGAATCAATTTATATTTAGAAATATGGATGACAGCACCTATGAACTACAGATTTTATAACTTTTACCAAACTAGTGTACATAGGTGGCTAAACATTTGAACTTACACATACAACCACATATAATTACACGAGTTTCAGGAAGTGAAACAAGGTAAAAAAAAAAGTTAGCTTCCCTTAAACACTTGCCTGAAAACACTTATGCTTAATTACATTGATAATTGGATGCTTATCAAAGTTGAAATCGGAGCACTTGTAAATACAAATATATATTTATGATATTGGAGTAACTGTACAAACATTTGTCATTTTCCTCCTAATGTGTGCACACACATCAGAAACCATGTCAATAAACCACAACTTATGCAGTCTACTGCAGAAAAAAGGCACAGCACTATTGGTTTGTGGAAGCTGGATCACCCAACTGCCCTCCTAATGTTCAAACAGTGGGCACATTTAAATTCCATAATTTCAGTACTAAAAGTCGTAATTTGCTGAATACTGCTACTCTAATCTGTAACCTACTGGTCTTAAACTGTGCACTTTAATCGGCCAATAATGTCTAAACCCTGAAATTGTTTCACTGTCTGCCATAATTCAGATAATATCAGGAAAATATTACCATAATGACTGGTATTAGATGCTGACTTGGTGTAACTGATACTCCCCCCATCCCCCATTAATGCCTCAGCAGTGAGAGATGTCATATTTTTTGTAGATAAATGTTATGAATCTACCCATAAATAGTAAAAAAATCACCAACTTCACCTAAAAATTAATAAAATTTTAGCAATATATTCCACATTTGGGTTAAAATTAAGGGGGGGGGGGGCATTGTAATTTGATCTCTATGTAAAGGCAGGACATGCAGGCAAGTGATTATATGTTTGCATCATAGCCCTTTGTGTATCGTATTCAGATTGGACAGAAAAGAATTGATTGGATGCAATCATATAATTTTCCTCAAAATTTTAATAAATTATTTTATTTGTCATAAAAACAGATTTTTCAGATTTTAAGGTTGCTTGCAAAAAAGGTGAATTTTTGCTTAATGTTGAAGATTGGTAAAGTTAGTGAAAATGCTCTGCAGAAAACAAGTTGTGGCTTCAGTTGAACAAGGTTTAAAAATTTTGATAAGTCTACAGTTGTGATTGGCTGGTTGCGCATCCCAACAGAGATAGTCCATAATTGTGAAAATACTGTGCTTTCAGCATGCTGTAGCTTCTGTTTAAATAAAGTTAGCTAAGTCAGGATTGTCGCATCACAGAGTTGCTTCATTGGTGGTCATATAGGTGCACTGTCTTCCAGGCCAGGTGGAAACTTTATGGTGGGGAAGGACGATGTGACCCTGGCAAGAGCACAGTTCATACACCTGTATAAAGCTGACATCCAGGTGTTGTTTCGTATTCCAATTATCACAAATCAATGTGCTAGGAATTATATGATAAAAATCCATCCGTGTTTTTCTGACATTTTTATATGTTAAATGCCATTCACAGAATTTTGAAATACCAACATGCTGATTTTTCAGACTGAAAAATGCAAATATGAAAAATAGAAGGATTTGCAACTGTTGTCTGTGGCCATGTGCACAAGTAGTCAAATATTGTGACACCATGCTGTAGTTACATCGGTTCTGAATAGGGGGCAGCACCCTCATCTTAGCCTTGTTGCATTTTCTTGTCTGTCAAGACAGCATTGAAGAGTTTCAAGGCATGGTAGGCCTATATTAAGCCTGGTTTCATTTAATTTCAAAATGAATCTGTAGATGAATTAATAACAGCAGGATAAGACATAGTACTGTTCATACTAATTATAAAAGAGTAGCCGATAATATCTTTTGACAGCAATTTGGTTGGAAATTTATTTAAAGCTTAGATATGTTTTTGATTTTTTTTAATTAGCGAGACTTTGAATTTGATAGCCCCCACATGAACATGATGACAGTAAAGAAAGTAAATGGTTATGATATTTCACTTGCACATTAATCATAATCTAGATCACAACTTTTTGAAGAATATAAAATTGTAATAAATTTCATTGTAAGGTACTTCAACTTTTTAGCTTTACATTTGTAAATTATTATGCATTTGAAACATTTATCGTGTTATTTTACATAAGCAAATATGAAATCTGTCTTTAATTTAGAAAATTAAGAGCATGAATTTAGCATAAGCGATAAAAGAATACATAAATTTAATTTATATCTATTATTTAGCTGCACACATCGTATCGTGTCCCTTGTATCGAGATGTATCATATTGTGAGAAAACGTATCGTTGCAACCCTACCAGTGTGTGCTTTTCTTTCTTGCCACCAGGGAGCAGCTTCAGCTATGCTGTACACCACCTGTCAGAGTAAGTGGCATGAGGACCATGCAATGGTATAATTACAATGTGAGACATTTTTTTCTGCGTAAAAATAGTCTCATTATATGAGTTTGTACGATGTTGCTTGAGGCTTAACTTGATACTGTGCACTGTATTTCTGATTGTTTTTTTTTTTTCATCTGAAAAGGTAATATCAGCCAGCCACCAAGGAGAAATGACACTTAAAGTGGAAACAGATCTGGTTACCGTGGCAACACACTTTAAACTTCTGGACACACCAACGTGGGGTAGGCATGCTATATTTCAATTTTCATTGCTTGTGGAATATTTACAGTAAGCTATGCTAAAATGACTGGATGCAGAATGACGAAAGAAAAAAAGAAAGGAATGGGATTAGGCCAGTATATCTTAATTAAAGCCAGATTATTCTGATGTTGTGGGATCAATGACCTCACTGCACTAAGAGTCTGCTCTCCAGGTCTGGAGCATATTAGATTTTAACTGATACAGTATGATTGATTGCATGGCCATGGAGAGATTATAGTCAATTAGGCAGGGGTAGGTTGAGGACTGCACACAGTCGTTCTTCCTGTTGCTGTATTTGTCCTTATAAGGGTCCATGCTCTAATAAGGACCTCCTACCTTCTTGGGGTCTAATTGAACAAAACTCAGACGAAATTATTTTGACAATATTTTATCTGTAATTATAATGTTTCAAAAAAGAGTTCCAAATTGAAAGCTTGTTGCTATTTGGCAAGAGCTTTGAGGGTTTAGGGGACAGAATGCAGTATGTGTGACTTATTCAGTTTACATGTTATCATTTTGGAAGTAACCTGGGCAATCTTGTCTGGTGACTTAACTTACCATGTGATTGTTTAGGAAATGATGTGCTTAATCAGCAACTTGGGATGTGATATGTCAAAATTAATGGATGGAGATTGTCAAGAGAAAGTTGGGAAAATTCATGAAACACCAAGCTTATCATTAATTTAGGCATTTTTCAACATTATCATCATTGTTGAAT
This sequence comes from Hermodice carunculata, assembly GCA_964020975.1. Lineage (NCBI taxonomy): Eukaryota > Metazoa > Annelida > Polychaeta > Eunicida > Amphinomidae > Hermodice > Hermodice carunculata. Next base: position 38,698,221 of record OZ026627.1, read on the forward strand.
TAGTACTTAGGGTACTATATTCCATGCCTCCCCTTTCCCCAACTTAGTACTTAAATGATGATCTTCCAAGAAAAAATACCAAATACCACAAAATTTGGGTTAAAAATGACCATCATTTGCCATTATCTGTAGATGTGTACAGGTCCATTTACCCCCCTGCATACTGAAAGTGCTAATTTAAAAAAATGATGAAGCAACTCTGTAATGCAGCAAACCTGACTTAGCTAACTTTATTTAAACAGAAGCTACAGCATGCTGAAAACATGGTATTTTCACAATTACGGACTATCTCCATTGGGATGCGCAACCAGCCAATCACAACTGTGGTCTGTAACCTAATAGACTTATCAAATTTTTAAAACTTGTTGAACTGAAGCCACAGCTTGTTCTCTGCAAAGGATTTGCATTAACTTTACCAAACTTCAATATTAAGGAAGATATCAACTTTTTTGCAAGCAACCTTTAAATCTGAAAAATAAGTTTTTATGACAAATAAAATAATTAATTAAAATTTTGAGGAAAATTATATAATTGCATCCAATCAATTCTTTTCTGTCCAGTATGAATACGATACACAATGGGCTATGATGCAAACATATAATCACTTGCCTGCATGTCCTGCCCTTACAATGAGAGATCAAATTACAATGCCCCACCCCTAAATTTTAACCCAAATGTGGAATTTATTGCTAAAATTTTATTAATTTTTAGGTGAAATTGGTGATTTTTTTACTATTTATGGGTAGACTCATAAAATTTGTCTACAAAAAATATGACATCTCTCACTGCTGAGGCATTAATGGGGGATTATCAGTTACACCAAATCAGCATCTAATACCAGTCATTGTGGTAATATTTTCCTGATATTATCTGAATTATGGCAGACAATGGAATAGTTTCAGTGTTTAAACATTATTTGCCGATTAAAGTGCACAGTTCAAGACCAGTAGGTTACAGATTAGAATAGCAGTAATCAGCAAATTATGCTTTTTGGTACCAAAATTATGGAATTTCAGTGCGCCCACTGTTTGAACATCAGGAGGGCAGTTGGGGTGATCCAGCTTCCACAAACCAATAATGCTATGCCTTTTTTTCTGCAGTAGACTGCATAAGTTGTGGTCTTTTGACATGGTTTCTGATGTATGTGCAGTTGTGCACATATTAGAAATAAAATGGCAAAAGTTTATACAGTTACTCCAATATCATAAATGCATATTTGTATTTACAAGTGCTCTGATTGTAAATTTGATAAGCATCTAATTATCAATCAAATTATCAGGCATAAGTGTTTTCAGGCAAGTGTTTAAGGGAAGCTAACTTTTTTTTACCTTGTTTCACTTCCTGAAACTCGTGTAATTATATGTGGTTGTATGTGTAAGTTCAAATGTTTAGCCACCTATGTACACTAGTTTGGTAAAAGTTATAAAATCTGCAGTTCATAATTGCTGTCATGCATATTTATAAATATAAATTGATTAATTTATGTGAAAATAATACGCTGATGAACTCAACAGCTCACCAAAGTCAGCATGCCTGATTTCAAATGATTTAACCAAAGTCAAATGATATACATGTACATACATGTAAGTCTTTGTCTAACATTAAAAAATAAGGGAAAAAAACAACAAAACAAAACCAAAAAAAAAAAAAAAAAAAAGGGGGGGGGGGGGGAGAAACAAAAACAAAAAACAAAGAAATTTCGTTTTACCTAAGCTTTGTACAGCTCTACTGACAGGAAATGCACATTTTTCTCTGGTCATCACTTTCACATGATTTTGTATAAACAACAGTGCATGTGAATGGGGGCTATAGGCCTACAGTGACAATGCTACAAAATTAAAAGCTTGAAAGAGAGGGTTACTAAGTTTCATATCAATGGGATCAGCATAATTTATTCATATCATATTAGCATTGTTAATTTCTCATACACACATATGATTACCTGTGGGGCACCTGTGAGGTATTGCTAAATACAAAGAACTATGGAAACTATGTATCTGCCAAGCATTCAGCAAAGGAGGCATGGCCTGTGCACTTTTTAAATGTCTTGCAGTGAATCCTGTCATTATTTGTGTGGTGTGGTTCCACTGATAGGTGCGACATTTCTATGCACAATGATTTGTGACATAAATGTGATACTGCATTAATTTTTTTGAATATTGAGACTATTAAACTTGCTATTCACAGCCAATCTGTGGGTGTAAACTTTTTTTCTCCTTTGATAAGCTGGCCGGAGGTACACAATACCATAGCCCAAACCATTTGCCTTGTGATCAACAGTCCCATGGCCATATCTTGCATGCTTCATTCATGTAAAAGTTGTTAGGAGCACTCAAAATTGTCCAAGCAGCTGTCAAAAATTGGTGACTTCCCATTTTTTACTTGCCTGGTGGACGATAATAGAATAACAACATGACCACGTGAGCCCCAATACGTACATAGTTAGCCCTAATATTTAGGCCACAGACCACAGTTATAAATCCTTCTATTTTTCATATTAGCATTTTCAGTGTAAAAAATCCACATTTTGGTATTTTAAATTCCGTGAATGGCATTTAGCAGATAAAAATGTCAGAAAAACATGGATGGATTTTTGTCATATAATTCCCAGCTCGCTAATTTGTGATAATTGGAATACGAAACAACACCTGGATGTCAGCTTTATACAGGTGTATGAACTGTGCTCTTGCCAGCGTCACATCATTGACCTTCCCCACCATAAAGTTCCCACGTGGCCTGGAAGACAATGCACCTGTATGACCACCAATGAAGTAACTCTGTGATGCAGCAAACCTGACTTAGCTAACTTTATTTAAACAGAAGCTACAGCATGCTGAAAACACAGTATTTTCACAATTACGGACTATCTCTGTTGGGATGCGCAACCAGCCAATCACAACTGTGGTCTGTAACCTTGTGTACACCTATGTGTCTACTATCCTCCTGTGTCACTTGTCTTCTCCCATAAAAGCAGGGTTCGCACAGGTCCTTGAAGTGCTTGAAAGTACTTGAATTTGCTACATTCATTTTCAAGGCCTTGAAAATCCAGAATTTTGGACAAAGGTCCTGGAAAAGTCCTTGAATTTTATTTTTAAGCATCACCCAATGAGGCAAGTTGCCAAGGAATATAAATATTTTCCACAAAATTTAGTATTTATGAACATGAATCACATTAAGATGAACACATTCTGTTGTCATTTTCCTTTGAAGTGGCTGGCAAATTCCATTTGTCAAAATGTAACACTGCAAATTACAAAGTATCTTTTTGCATCTAACCTTCTTTTAACCCATGTTGGTTTGACAGTTCGTATCAAATCAGGCCTAACCAATGATGTGAGCCTTGTTTACATGTACAGCCTTCTTTCAGGGACAAATAGACTGTATCAAACATACAGGTAACAAAGTACACCACCTTCCTAGAAAAGAAACTGGGGCATTCTTGTGAAAAATGTGCATGGGGATAGGTACATATTGAGGTTTAATTTTACCCATATGTAGTTGAACAATTTTATAGACTAGATAGAGTCAATTTCAGGAATACAACCCATACTGGCTGTAGGCCTGTATAAGTCACAGTAAACTCATAAAATAATCCATACTGAATTTATCTTATTAAAAGAACTTTCGGTAATATGATCCACATATAGGCTTCTTTGTAAGTTTGTGGAAAGTCTACCGCCTATTTAAAAAATTGAGTCTGATTCATACATGGTTGGAATAAATAATAAATGTGGAATAAGATGCATTGGTCCTATTAGTAGAGGGTTGAAAAGTGATGATTTGGACAATTTGTCTGTTGTGTTCTCCTGTTGGATCTGGTCCTTGAAAACTTGATTTAAGTGCTTGAAAAAGTCCTTGAAAGTCCTTGAATTTCCTTTTCACGAACCTATATGAACCCTGTAAAAGGAATTAGAACAGAACCCAGCCCCTTTTTTCCCAATTGTTCGGAATCATTAAAATATATAATGCACGATGTCAATAGAATTCTGTCTAACTCTCACAGTGCCACATTTTGGACTGAGTCGAGCTATCCTCAGGACACTTCGGACGTACGTCACCCAAAGTGTGCCGAGGAAAGCTGTAGACTGGGGCTCTTTTATTCTATGAAACTACAGGGATGTTGGCACTTGACTGAAAAGTCTTTTGACAAGGAACTTGAATTTGCACCCCTAATCAAAATTTAGAGCAGTTCCTTGTGTGCAGTTTGACATAAGTCAGAGTTGGTGCTGAAACAGTTAAACCGGACCAGTTCTCTTGGTACTAATCACAACTTAAGTCTTGCTCGTCTGAATCATTGTTTTCCCTCTCTCCCCCAACAAAGTTGAACGGGTATAACCTTTTCACCTTGCTGAGCTGTCTGTCTGACAGTCCACCCATAGTTAAATCTCTGCGAGCAAAACATTTTGTTTCTCATGATTGACAGGTCACAGCAAACTCAAACTTACCTCTGTTGTACCTGGAAACTATTTCTTGACCTAATTGCACTTAACATTGACTTTATTTTCAAGGTCTCTTCCATTTCACAGCTGCTATGCATTTCTTTGGGGATACTCTTTTAATATTCCTATATCTTCATGATCATTCGAGAAATATATCTTTATTGTATATCTCCACATATTTGAGCAAATACCCCTCCCCTGCCCCAACTTCATTCCTTTATAAACTGGGCAGAGGTTGGTCACTAGGACATGCTGTGACACTGTCAGGGATGTCTCCTCCCATAAATACATTTGGGAGACAAAGCACCCCAAAACTATATGCAATTTGCATATATGTTGTCCCACCATGTCACTGGAGAAGGGAGGTGTGACTATAAATAGTCAGAGTCAACGCCAATGCTTGCCAAAGACATCAGGCCTAAGCCATTGTTAGCAATGTCTATTGTTGTTAACATTCTGTATTATCGTGTAACAAATGTACGTTATGGACAAATGTACGTAATGGAATTAACGGTACCCAGCTGCAGCCTATTTGGAACATTCAGTCCCTGAAGAGCCAATCAGCTGGCAAAACCAGTTGAACAAAATGGCACAAAAGGATGGAGCAAGACCCTCACTTCGTTTTACAGTTTTTTACCCTTTGGCCTTATGAGGCAGACGGGTATTGTCGTACCCTGCGCCGTCTGTCCGTCCGTCCCATGGTTTTACCACCATAACTTCAGAAATTTTTGAGACAGGACTTTCAAATTGCACGTGATATTACACTCCTATATGGCCTACTTTGTATGCAAGCATAGTTGACCTTGACTTATTTCTCAAGGTCACACAGTGGTCACATGTGCTAAGCAATGTTACCGCTCTAACTATTGAAAGCCTGTATCTAGCAATCTAAATCTTACACACAAGAAGCTCCATAGAGTGATCTAGAAGCCTATTGAAAATCGAGGTCATAGCTTTATATTTGACCTACTTTTTAAGGTCAAAGGTCAAGTGCACAATGGTTGTATTGGTATAAGTAAGAAAGTTTTTAAGTCAGTTACATGAAATTTTATACACTCATGTATTGCAACCAAAGAATGTGTCATGAATCAAAACTAGGTCACTAGGTCAAGTATCTGGGTCACAGTGACCTATTTATTGAAATTTTGTTTACCACTATAACTTCAGAAGCTTTTGAGACAGGGCTTTCAAATTGCACATGATAGTACACCACTATAAGGCTTGCTTTGTGTGCAAGCATAGTTGACCTTGACCTAATTTTCAAGGTCACACACGGGTTACAAGTTTGCTGAGTGACATTGTGCATCTAGAAATCTAAGTCTTAAAACAAAAGAAGCAACATAGGTTGATCTAGAATGCTCTTGAAAGTCAAGGTTATACCTCTATATTTGACCTAATGTTTTTGAGGTCAAAGGTCAAGTGTACAATAGTAGTATTTGTGTAGGTAAGAATTAATATTCCTAAACTGGGTCTACTCAGGAAAATTTGTGAATATTTATCCCTCGTGAAAATTTATGATCATACACTATACCTGATACTATGGGACACTATTCCTATTCACTTACAGCAAAAGAGATTGAAGGCGGCTGAAGGGTACTGCATTCTTTGGACGGTATTTTTTTATCATTTTCAAGGTCACTTGACCGATGTTTGTGTAAAGCTGGGGAGCCTCCAGTCCATCAGTGAGGACTGTTTGAATTATAGTAGTCCCATATATCCAGAGTCCTCATGTAGAGACTTTCACTCAGCTACCAGCATGTCTGTAGTTCCGGAGAAAACAATTGTCCAGGTTAATCCATCAACGTACAATGTAGCATTGAAAAGGTTCAGCTCAGTTTCAAGTTTTGATTGTCTCTCTGAGTGGGTGATGAAGGATTACTTGAAAGGACACATAGTCTGGTTGTGTAGCGTCTGTGTACCATTATGTCACGAGATGTGAAATATTGATTTACAGACAAGACAGTTTGCCATGCATGTCTCCCTTCATTGTCAACGGACACAAAGCATTAATTCGCCAGCAAAATAATTTCATGCAGGTTCCATTGTGTTGATGGCTAATGCAATCTCACAGCCTGGAACGAAATATTGTGAGACTGCTCATAGGATTAACACATTTTGCACGTCACTAATAACGGCCTTAGTGGGTCCTGCAATGCTTAGCAAATTAACATCCCTGCTGCCTGGACAGTAGCAAGAGCATGACTTGCTAGGCACTGCAGGAACTATAGACTGCAGGCCAGGTGTGTTTGCCCTGCAGGTAAAGCTCCTTTATTGAAGAGGGACAAGTATAAAATTCCTTTAAAAATGAAAGGGATAAAAAGTGTACGTGGCATAGGACCAGTCAGCATACTGCACAAACAAAATTTTGAGATAAAAACTCAGAATATTGATGCACTCCCCTGCTGCTTTCATTTACACCCTGTGCCCCGTTATGCAGACTATTAGTTTCGTGCTGTTGCCATGATGTGCATTTCTTTAGTACACAGTCGGCAAACATAGATTGTGGGACTGCATAGATACGTGCAGTCTAATTTAACTGGACAATGGCAACAGTAATGAAATAACTTGATATGACATGAAGAGATCAGATGTTGCTCAGGTGAATTGAAAGCCATGAGAGTTGTGACTAAAGCCATGAGAGTTGAAACTTAAGCCACGAGGGTTGTGGTTAAAGCCATGAGAGTTGTGACTAAAGCCATGAGAGTTGAAACTTAAGCCATGAGAGTTGTGACTAAAGCTATGAGAGTTGTGACTAAAGCCCTGGGAGTTGGGACTTAAGCCATGAGAGTTGAGACTAAAGCCATGAGAGTTGTGGTTAAAGCCATGAGAGTTGTGACTAAAGCCATGAGAGTTGTGATTTAAGCCATGAGAGCTCTGACTTGCAATCAGACTTGTAAGAACAACTATACTTTTTTGAAAGTGGTACATGTACTAGGATATCATAATTTAGAAACAAAAAAGCTTGTTTTTGGGGAATGGGTTAACAGTTGCTGTGGCTTATTTTGAGCTTATGTAATCATGGTGATCATTGCCCAGTGGAAGGGCACCTATTAGCAGTTTGGGCACAGAAGCCCCGGCATCCCAATTTAAACCCCCAAATGCTCAGCTCTGTCATTGAGAAGTCGCTGTACTCTGAAGGTACATGATGATACTAGACTCATACACTGACTGAGTCAATAGCTTTCCTAAGCATGGGTCATGTTATCTTGATAGGTCTCATCTACACTTATTCAAATTGTTTTTCATTACTGTTGAAATTAGTGGCAGACAGGCAAGGGACCCTTCATTGCACAAAACCAGGCTACATGCACATGTGTAAAACGTACAATGTTTCTAGAGCCATCACTCTGCTTAGGATTATGATAAGCTGAACTGAACCATTAAGTGGTGACTCGCTTCCTTTTACGAGCATTAGATGGCAAGTCCTTCTGTACCCAGCTTGGAAAGTGCAGCCTGTAATTTTTGCGTTGTGTGAGACACCGGCTGCATCTATCCACGTAGCAGCAGCAGCATGACTTGCCAGGCAATGCAAAAACTGCTGACTTCAGGCCAGACTCCCTGGCTCTTGTACAAAAGCTAGTTTCCTATATAATACATCCTTCTAAATGGACAGGAAGGGGTCACAGCTGTGCAGTAAGTCAACTCTTTCAGTGCCAACTGTGACTGAAGTCAAACTACTTAAAACAAACAGCTCTGAATTATAATAAGGATGCCAGATTTATGTTTCTTGTAAAAAGACCATTCATTCAAGTACCAGCATGCCTGTAGTTACATAGAATATAATACAATAAAACCTGATTTGAGAGACCACCCCTAGGGCATTCCAAAAGTGGTCACATAAGGCAGGTGGTCTCTCAACAGAGGTGCAATAACATGGGAAAGATGGTAGAAGGAACATGGTAAACATGGTCTGAAAAGGCAGATGGTCTTTCCTCACAGTGGTCTCTCAAAACAGGTCTCACTGTAGTCCAGGTCAGCAGCTTTCCTCGGAGCCATGCGCCTAAAGTGTGCCAAGGAAAGGTGTTGACTCAGTTCAGAGTGTGGCAGTGAAAGAGTTAAGTGACTTTTTTATTGCATGTTTTTCTCAGGGCCTGGTGGTGACGGCTCCTCTCGGGGCCAGCGCAGCAATTCTCCAGCTGAGGCCAGGATTGACATACGCAAGTTCGCACAGTTTCTGTCCAGTCAGCAGGTGCATCCTACTCGAGTCATATGCAGTGAGTACACAAGAGGTGTCACAGTAATGTTTACACATTACTCCATTACATGTGCAGCTTGAATTTTTCTTCGATGTAGTCATGTAAATGGGCTTGAAAAAGCATCAAATACATAAGTACAGCCATGTATTCATTAGAACAGGGGAAGTAGGGTGATGTTGGAATAACTTGCATTTACATTGAATATATGTTAACTCATTCCATACCAGTCCCTGATTTTTTGATATATTTACCCAGATTTAAGGTGACAATTGCATATTTAAATTCTTCATGAAAAGAGCTTTCGTTCAAGTACCAACATGCCTATAGTCTTAAGTCAGTGGTTGTGGCACTGCCTGGCAAGTCATGCTGCAGCTGCCACAAGGGCAGCTGCAGTATGACTTGCCAGGCATTGCCACAACCACTGACCAAGGCCTGTGACCATAGTATGGAATGAGTTAAATACTATTTAGGGGCTTGGTTTGTTATAAAGAGAATGCTGTTTTAGTTTCTGAGACTCGGGAAATTTTTCAAGCACATGTGAAGTTTTCATGCAAAACCACCCTTTTATCCTGAGATAGACTGCTGGAATTTGTGTCTTTGTTTTGAAAAGACTGATTTTAAATGTCCAGTGTCTTCCTGCTTGATGTAGTGGCATAATTTGAGGAATGCATTCAATTTTGTTCACCAGGTCCTGGCCTTTATACTAGGTATTATGCATTCCATATTATTTTTGCTGTAAGCATACATAACATGTTTTGCAGAAAAAAAAAAGGAATCTTGCAACTTTTTTCACTTTTATTTTGTATTTCTGCAAATTAAAAATTTTACACTTTTTTTTCAGATATTTTGAATGAGCAGGTGGTACATTTTTTTGTGCTGCATGAAGACGTTTCACTCCAGTATTTCATGCCTGTGGTAGCGGTGTGACCTTGACCTCTTGTCTGACCTGGAGAAAGGAGTGCATCAGCAGAGAGATCACAGAAATCACTGCCCATACAGACTGCACTGCCACCTTGTGTACTTCACAGGCAACAGTGATTGGGAAAAGTTCTGTCTGTAAAAAAAAAAATAGCTTCTTGGTTTTATTATTCATAATAGTTCATGTCTAAAGAAAACTTCCAGGACGTTATTTCGGTCATGAGATGTTCACTGGTGATTTTACATATCACAGCAATGTATCGTTTCAAGAGCCAGGGCTCAACATACAATTCTCAAGAGTTTTCCAAAATGTGAAAGTAGAATTTTTGTTCCAGGTCAGCTAACATTGTGTACATAACATTAGGCTGTACATGTAGTGAAGAATTTGTTCAAACATGGCCAAGTTAAATTACAAGATGTAAATGATACAGGTACCCTTTGTGGATGTAAATGTGTGAAGTTGCCAGATGTTGGAACTGTTGCTGTCGACTTAGCCAAATTGTCTGCAAGGGATATCGAGCATTTCCGTTAACCCCCAAATGGGGGTAAATTACCCTTTCAAAATCTGAAATACCCTCTGAGAATATTCTAAAGGGTCACAAGTCTTGTTAATTTACATGTAAAATTTGCAAAAATCTTGTCATCTGCCACAAATTTCCCTTCCTGTGACCCCTGACAAAAATTCCTAACGGAAACACTGGATATCCCTGAATGTTTAACTTCAGATCAACAAATAAGAGATTATTCTTATTTATCATTATTGAATGATTATTAATCATCCAACTTCACATCTGCCAAAGGAGATGTGGTAAGAATCAGTGGAAGCTGGCTGGAAGTGGGTGTCAAATTCCTAGGGAACTGACTCTAGATACATTGCCATATTCTCTGCAAGGGAGCACAATTTCAATATATACATCAGGGATTTGATGACCATTTTGGTCCATTGCACCAATGTTCATGCCATGTTATGAGAAGATTTGCCTGCTTCGCAGACTGTCAAACCCAAGGTCGTCGGTCAAGATCATATCGGACCTGAGAGTCAGTCCAGCAGGCAATATTGATGTTGACTTTATACATATTGTACATACATGTACTGATTTGATCTCAGTAGCTTCTTTTAATAAAAATTTTATACCAAAGAAGAAATTGTAGTTTTGATGTCCATAAGAAATTAATGCAAGGCTATAGAATCACTAAGAATGTGTCAGTTTTACAATTAAGAAGAGCATTGTTATGAAACCTCCCATTGTCATGATCAATGGAAAATTGATCATTTATGTATGAACACTGTTATTGTACTATATGTATATATGCATTTCAGTTGAGTTTTATGAATACCACGGTGCACCAAACTTCTCTTACACAAGTGTCAAACTTCATTCTATTTCTGCCCCAGCAAAAAGATGCAAAGATAATATAAGTACTGTATATTCACTAAAATAAAGTGAATATACAGTACTTTATTTTGCAAAATATTTTGTGTATATTTTAGAGCATCCAATTCTGTGAATTTGTTTGTATGTGTAAGAACGGAGCCATATTTGAAGGACAACTCCTTCCCCAAGCTGGCCAAAAAACTGCCTCTTTAAATCTTTTAGATGCCTCGTATCTATCTACTATTAGTCTCCTAATGGCAATATGTTTGTGTTCTCCTGTACTTGGGATATATTTTGTCACAGCTTTGTTTCCAAAGTACATTTGTAAGTATTCACATTTTGAATGGTAGTGTGTATAAACAGAATTGGCTTTTTAAAGAGAACATGTATTTAGCACAGCATCCGGTTTAATGTTTTCAAAGCTGAGCATCTGCAAGAAAAGGTTCAATTTGAGTATACAGTGGTCCCCCTCTAATGTGGCCCCCCTCAAGAGAGGCCACCCTCTCTACAAGGGCCACTTCTGCATGCCACCAAAGTGGTATTTACATTGTATTGTCCCTCTCAAGAGAGGCCACCCCTCTCATGTGGCCACTTTTAAGTTGCATTTGGGGTGGCCTTATTACAGGGGGACCACTGTACACGTGTTCTAGACAGTCTGGTAAGGGCACTAATAGTCTGTTTGGGAATAACAGTGAAAAGAGAGCAATACGTTTCTATCTCTGAACCGTGCCTTGATCAGTTAGAACCCTGTATTAACACATGAGATTTTCAACTCTTCAATACCAACTGCAACTGAAGAACTACATAAAAGGAACTGCTCTGAATCATAATAATGGTGCTAGATTCATGTTCCTTGTGAAAAGACTTTTCAATCAATTCCCAGCATGCCTAAATTTCCAGAGAATGTGATGGTTTGGGTCAACAGCTTTCCTTAGTGTACTTCGGGTGCAACAAAGCATGCTGAGGAAAGCTGTTGACTCAGTTCAACTCTTGCCACTGAAACAGCGGACTGGTGTGTATTCACCTTGCTGGGTTGTGTCCTATTCAGGGATGCGAAAGGCCTTGAGTGCTGTATATTGTGACTGAAACATTCTGCCTGCAGCTTCAGAGATTATATCCAGGGACCAAAGTGTTGGTAGCACATGGCAGAAACCCTTGACGAATTAAAGATTTGGTCTGTTCAACAGAACAAAGTTTTATCTCGTTTCAGCCCTTAAATCAACACAGATTGCTTAGGAAACTTGTATAGTTGTGCCATCATTTTGTTGGTAATTTACTAGTACAGTAAAACCTGGCTTAAGGGACCACCCATAGGACCTGCGGAAAATGGTCCTTTGTGACAGGTGGTCCTTCAAGCCAGGTAAAATTAATCTAAAATATGCTAATGAGGATGCTGAGATGGGTCCTGTAGCACAGGTGGTCCCTTGGAAGAGGTGGGCCCATAGGCAGATTCTACTGTACCAGTTATCCATTCCTATTGTTAACCCCACTGTCTGTCTTGTCAGTGTGTGTCTGCTGCCATTTGTTTGTATGGGACAAGTATATCTCCCATAATTCCTCTTTTTCCACAGGGGTGATTTAAACTGGGTGTTTTCCTGTTGCCTCTTGTCAGGTTCTTTTGCTTTGATTTAAAATTTAAAAAATAGATTTATAAAATTAATGTCGATTTGATTTTTTATTAATCTAGCTCATACCCTCAAATATATTCAATATATTTTGGGACAGAAACTGCTGTGAGCTTATATCCTTGTCTGTTTGTTTGTTTATAATGCGGTTACATTATACCAGATGGCATTGCACAACATTGAACATTCAATATTACAGTGTGAGTCATTGAATCATAGTGTAATTCATGCAATGGACAACAAATTCAACTTTATTCAAATGAAAAGAAGGGTGGATTCTGTCTTAAGTCTAGAGGAATCCTATTCCAAAGCAGGGGACTGTGATATCTGGATGAATACTTGCTAACGTTTGTTCTATATTTTGGAACATGCTGCTTTTCTCCGTACTGGTTCGAATAATAACGAATGATGAACATCAAAATTACTTGGCGTCAGTTTGTTAGCCACATTTTGAATAAAAGCGGCAGTCATGTAAACATTACTCGGCTCAAATCTTGAGATCTTGTGACTTGAACTTCCAGGATTCATATTGGCATTATAAGGAGAAAAATGTTTGCCTGCGTGGACAGACTCTGCATCGCTATCCTGAAAGTGATGTTGGCACTTCACTGGTGGTTGTAACTATGAAAGGGAACCACAGTCTGTCAATGCAGGCAAGAAAAATGTACAATTCTCACTAATACTTTTGAAGAACAGAATGATTTAGAGTTGTAACAGAAAATAAAGCCTAGGTCTGGACCTGTGAGGTTTATATCTTTAAATCATATTAACATTTTTAAGCATTTTTAGCTCAGTGGACTTGTCAGTCAGTTGAACTTATCTTATGGTCCTCTGTCCATCGTCTGTCTGTCGTCTGTCCTTTCGTCTGTCTGTCTGTCCATCCGTCGTCCATCAACAATTCATATTTTCGACTACTTCCAAACCAGCCAGATCCACTTCAAACATGGTGTGGATGTGCCTTGGGTGGGTGTCTACCAAGTTTGTTCAAATGGTCACAGTCCAGTGATTTTTGGATTTTTAATGAATTTTTTTGTTCTTTCTTGGGCAAATCTTAAAAAATCTTCTCTGAAACCGCTCACCCAATTGCTTTGATATCTCACAGGAACACTCCCTCAGACTCCTAGTTCTTAATTTGTTCACCAGGTGGTGCTGCAATTTTTTCCTAATTTGTTATGACTTTTTGTGTGTTATAGCTATTCTCGGCTTCTCCAGAACCATCACTCAGATTAAGCTGAAACATGGTGGATATATTCCTTGCAGAAGGGTCAAAGAAAGTTGTTCACTATGTGGGAATGCTGCGGATTTCTGATTTTGAACGATTTTTTTCAACTCGGGTACTTATCGGTCAATGCAGCTTTCCTATTGATTACAATGGAAGTCAATGAGCATTCTAATGCTAATTCATATTTTTGACTTCTTCTCCAAAACCGTCATCCAGATTAACTTCAAACTTGGTTGCAATGTACCTTGGGTGGGTTTCTACCAGGTTTGTCCAAATGGTCATGCTTCAGTGATTTGTGGATTTTTAATGAATTTTCTTCTTCTTTTTTTGGACAAATCTTAAAAAATCTTCTCCGAAATTGCTTACCCAGTTTCTTTGATATCACACAGGAAAACACCTAGGGACTCTTTGTTCTTAATTTGTTCACCAGGTGGTGCTGCAATTTTTTTTCTAATTTTTTATCATTTTTTTGTGTTATAGCTATTCTCGACTTTTTCGCCAGAACCATCACTCAGATTAAGCTTAAACATGGTCGATATGTTCCTTGTGGAAGGGTCAAAGAAAGTTGTTCACTATGTGGGAATGCTGAGGATTCCTGAT